>JASDQU010103698.1:142321-167057 GCA_032191745.1 Picea mariana
CAATACAGATGTGATGTTTGGTTTTATCTGAGTGTTCTGCGAGAGCTGAGGGACGAGTGCGATTGTGTTTGATGTCGGCGGTGTGTTCTTGAATCCTAATTCTAAATGAGCGACCTGTTTCACCTATGTATTGTTTACCACAAGAACACGGGATCATATAGACACCTTTATGTTCAATGGGATCAACAGAGTCTTTGACTAACCTAAGGGAATTCCTAATAGTGTTTAGGGGTTTGAAAGTTGCACCAATGTTTTTCTTCTTTAAAATCTTCGCAAGTTTGTCTGTTGTTCCTTGTATGTAGGGTAAGTAAACCTTAGACACATCATTATAATTTTTTTTAATTGAACCTGAGACAACAGTAAGTATGTAATCTGATTTAATCATTGTTTATTTCCATGAAATGGAATTTATAAGTTGTAATTAATAAGATTTGTTTTTCATGTTATTTTGATGTTATTCATGGGCTAGCCCCATTGTTGTCTTCATCATCTCTATAAAGGGAAAAATGTTTTTCTAGATTCAATTTATCTTATGCCACCCAAACCAGAAAAATGCATATGACAATTGAAGAGTGACCACAGGAAAGGAAGCCTCTCATTCCAAATACACCCAAACCAAAAGAAGATATAGATGAGTCAAAAGACTTGCAGGTGGAATAGAAGACATCAATAGGAAAAATATCAGAAAATTATGGGAGGGTTGAATCAAAATATTTCTTAAAAAATATTTTATGTTCAAAAGTTTTGGCCTACAACTACAAATACCAACTGTGCTCAATTTATATTTGCATAGATGTGTACCCTTGGAACATCTTATTGGGAAAAACCTCCAGTCAAAAAAGAAGAAGTTGCAACAAATATTTCTAAAATATTATCACTACAAATTTGGCATGTTATAAGAGTGATTGTCTTCCTCAAAAGGATCCTTCACAAATAAACAAATAATGTACAAAAATAGAAAATGAATTGATAGTTAGTTATTATGGAGTTGACATGTCTTGGATGGGCACCTAAATAATATAACATGTAAAAGAATGATTCTTCTGTCAAAGACTAAGAATTGAATAAGTAGGATTCAAGAAATACATACTCAACTTTTTCATGCAAAGAGCCCCATGGTGACACTTCAATAAGTAGATAAATTGTGGAACTGTAACAAGAGTGGAGAAAATGCCATGAAGTCTGCTTGATGAACAATTATTTGTTTGCTTGTCACTCTAAGTCACAAGGTTCGCAAAATTTGAACCTGGAGGTTCAAAATTTGGTGAACCTCAAAAAAATATTCAGGTTCATTCAAGTTTGTCAAACCCCAAAGGAAAACATAATGTTGAAGCTAAAAAAATTTGAACCTAAGCTGAATTTGAATCTAAAAGGGGAATTTAATAACCAGAAAAGGTTAATCAAAACCGTGACATCCATTTTATCTGGGACTATATAGAATAGAAACTTGTGATTGCATACATTAGTGCATGTTAGAAGTATTTGGAATCCACATTTTAAGTCTGTTAGATTAAAAAGAAAAGAAAAAAAAATGTGGGATCTTTATAGATGCTTACCTCCACCACTTTAGCCTCTGCCTATGACTCTATCTTCACTGGTCAATATGATCTTGATGGGTGTACATCTATGGATCCTGCCTGTACATTGGATCGCCTGATAAGGCTAATGGGTGGTAGGTAAGGATAATGGATTTCTGGTTGCGATAGTAGTAGTGGCGGGTGTCTAAATCTACTATAGTTGGTACTGCATCATGATCAAGAAATGGTTCCTCTTGTGTAGGAGCGAGCCACTAGGAGAAATGTGACAATAACTCATAGATTTTTATGTGAAAGAACCAATCTCCTAGCTTCTCGATGCACCATAATGGAAGCGAAATGTTCATACCATCTTAGCTACAAGGAAAATGCACAAGGTACCAAGTTGGCTACTACAGATACCATTAATTGGATACTATATTGTGCATAAATATTACCAGGAAAATGTAGGGATGAATCATTCCCCACTAAAACCATACTCCAGAAAATTGGGGGGTGAATAGAAGATGGAAGCCCGATTCACACTAAATGGAAAGGGTGAAATATATCCATAAAAAAACCCATACTTGGAAATCAAGGAAATTGGAAGGGAAATCTTGATTCACACAAAATGGAGAGAGAAAAATCACTCGAAGCGATTAGAAGGATACATACCTGGAAATCAGGGTGATTAGAAAGGTGCAGGTCAAATTTCATGGGAAAAAATCAATATTTTCCCTCTCCCTCATGAATCTACATGGGCTACCATCAATGATCCTAAACCCATTATCATACAAAATATTTGTCCAATCAAAATTTGGAACCCCTAGAGTAAATTTCAAACCTAAAATTTTCTATGTCCATTATAAAAGTTATTATATCCTTTGTTTCCAAAAACAAGAATTACATTGCTTAAATGCTTTACAAATTTATAACATCATTATAAATTTGTACCTTATCTCCTAACTTTACCCAATATTTCTTCACCTTTAGATTCATATTTATTTCTAAGCTCTTTGTTTCTAATAGACTATTAAAATGAGTTCTCAGTTGTTGTAGGATTAATTTTATTTGATCGCATATACACTATTTGGCCCCAATTAGATACTTTCTTGCAAAATTTGTATAATAATTCTTTTTCAAGTCTTCAAATTTAACAATTTTCTCACAATATTCAAATAATTTAGTATATTTTTGTGCTATACAACAGTTTTTATACTAATTTTTTTTTTTTTCTAATTGTTCCTCCACATCAATTATTTTTGAAATTTTACTCTGATATTCAATTTCCATTATTTGAAGCCTTTCTCGGACTATTGATAATTCCTTCCTCAACTAAATAATTTGTCCCTGGCCTAAAGTTGTTGGGATTTCCTCGACATCAGGAATAGTTACCTTTTTAGCTAACTTAACTAACAATGTTGTTGTTTTTTCTTCATTAAACCTTTCAATGTTTGCTTGTAATCTTTCATTTTGTTTTATGAGACTTTTAATTTGATATTTCTCCTTTTCTATCTCTAATATTGCCTTGGTCTGGCTCTGCATAGTGGAAATTACATTCAACTTTCCTCTAAGGTTTTGAATTTCTTTATTCTTTTGTGTGATCATTTAGGCTATGCTATACTTATTTTTTGTTGTTGTTCCTAGAGAGATATGATTTTTCTCTAAATCATTTACTGCAACTGATAGTTCCTTTTTTATTTCCCTTTCATCATGTAATTGATTTTCTAAATTTACCAATTTGTATCTTCAAATTCCTGACATTTACATATTCTTGAATCAAATCTCTAGCCACCATATTTCCTATTTTCTTATGCCACTCATCTTTTATTAAGGTGGAAAGCTATTTAGATCAAAGGTGATTTTTTTGTATCATATTCATTTGGCATAAGATCTCCTTCACTCTTATCAACTTTGGATTGAAGAATGGTAATATTCATTGTACCTCTACCATAATCAATTGAGGATAGTAGTCTAGAAGAAGAAAAACCTTCATTAACCATCTAAGAGTATAATTTTTTCTTAGCTTGTTTGGCAAACTTTTTGTCGATCTTCATTTCTATGAAAATATTAGTCATCTTCTTAGTGATTGTAATCTTTTTTTATGCTTCATTACTTTGAGAATCATGAGAAGATTGTTGGATTTACTTCACACTAACCTAGGATTTATTTTTCCTAAGTTTTTTCCTTGTTTATTATTCATTATTCAGTCTCCTATATTTTAGGAAGAATATTCCTCTCAGGAGAATATTCTCTTCATTTTTCACTTCAGTTTGACTCGTTGAGTGGAGTCTAGATGCTACATTGGTATTGTCACCATGAAAAACTGAGATCATCACCAATTAATGCACATTGTCCTTGGGGTCATCACCATACTAGTGCATTACCCATGATTCCCTGATCTCCTGCATTAACTCAGCTAGATGGCAGTTCACTCCCGCAACTACCCAAGATACTAGACTAGGTGGAAGTTTAGTCTTGTAACTGTTGGTGTGTATCCAAATCACTCTAGACCACCACTATGGCACATTTTTTTCTCGTCTAGTGTGCATTGGTTGAGTTATAGAGAGTATTTCATGTTTAAATTATCAATTATTCATTTGGTTAATGAGAATTCTTCCATTCTTTCTCTCTTGCTTCTTCTTTCTCAATTTATCTCTACAAATGTGTGTAGTATTTTCTAGCTAGATATATTATGTGCAGGTTCACTACACTTACATGGTATCAGATCTAATGGAATTCTAATAAAAAGACACACCAAATTATTTTTGCAAGTACCAAAGATTGAAGACATCGGAAAAATGGAATTCCTAAAAGAATTCATTATTACACCTTAAAATTACTTTGCATGGAAGGAGAGGATAATCATGCATATTCGAAGCAGAGGATTGTGCAACTTAACCATGAACACAGAAATGGAACCAACATCATCCATAGAAAAATCCAAGTATCTAAATCGAATGGATGAAGCATTCAAAACAATTTGCAAACTCATTTCTCCCGATCTCCTTTTTCACATATATTTTTGTAAAACCCCCAATGAATCCTAGAACACCATTGAAGGGATATTTGGAAAACAGGAAGAGATGAGCGGACACATGCTCGAGGTGAAATTTCTCACATTGGATGCAAAAATCTTCGACAATCTCCAATATTTATTTAGAAAACTTAAGGATTTACTGTTGCAACTCAAGGCTTGCGAGGTTGATAAATCTAAGGAGGAGAAGAAAATGGTTATCACCATTCTCTCCAAACATGGTCCTGAATTCTCAGTTTTTGTATCCACATTAAATTCAATTAAATTCGCCTATGGATCCACCTGGAAGATTCCTTCTCTTGAGGAATTTATCGAATCCCTGACACATGAGCAGACCAAGCTCATCAACATGGGAAAAATCAAAGGCCCAAAGGTGCATGCACCTACTGTGAAAGATGGAAGTGGTCATAAATATAAAAAATATAAAGATAAATACAAAAGGAAAGCACATGAAAATAAAAATAAGGAAGGGTACTCAAAATCCTTCACCAATGCCTCTGGATCCAAAGGTGAAAAGGGAAGAAAAGGGGAGAAATGCACATACTGCCATAAAGGATTCCATCCATAATCTGCATGCATGCAGAAACAAATAAATATATTGACTCAAATAATTCATAAAAATAACCTTGGAGATCGCATCCCCGAGGGTGCTAAGAAGAAGAAGCCAAAAGATCAGAATCTCAAGAAAGGAAATTCTAGCCATGCCTTGATTGCCATGAACTCCTCTCCCAATGCTTGGATCGTAGATTCGGGAGAATCACATCACATGGATTCCAAAAAAGTATTTTATTCTTCATTGGATGCATGCAATGGTCCTCCTATTCTGATGGGGGGGGGAATCTCCAGTCGAGGTCACCAACAAAGTAAGGATTGAACTCACCAACAAAAGCTTCGAGAATGTGTTGCATGTTCCCAAAATTTCTGTCAATATTATCTATGTGTATCATATAAAAAATTATGACACCAGAAATAAAGTCATATTCACACATGATGCAATGGACATCTATGACATGCAAACCAATTCAAGGGTTTCTACCGGTGAGGTAAATCATCAATCTAGATCATATACATTTTCTGAATTTATTGAACCAGATTCTGCTTTACTACTTTCCCTTGTTGATGAAAGCAGTAGAATATGGCACGAAAGGTTCAGGCATTTGAATTTTAGATACATGCAATAGCTTATCAAACAAGGATTGGTTGATGGTCTACCAGACATCCATTTCTCCAAAGGAATCTGTGAGGGATGTGTTCTTGGAAAACACTCTCAAGAGAAATTCGACAAAGGAAAGACTCAGAGAGATTCCTCTCCTTTAGATCTGATCCATAGTGACCTCATGGGCCCTTTTCCACATCCATCAATTAGAAAAGAAAGGTATTTGCACATTTTTTTTGATGATTTCTCATGCTTCATATAGATTTACTTTCTCAGGTAAAAATCAAAGGTCTTTCAACACCTCCAAGATTTCAAAGACCTTGTTGAGACATAATACGGAAATAAAATAAAAGTCCTCCAAACTGATAATGGGGGAGAGTATGTCAACCATGATATCCAACATCTTTTTCATGAGTCATGGATTCAGTTGTATCACATAGTTTTCTATACTCCGCAACAAAACAGAGTTGTTGAGCGGAAAAACATATCTCTAAAAGAGATGGCATCTTGCATGCTACATGCAAAGTCACTTCCACATAGACTATGGCCCAAAGCATTTACTTTTGAAACCTACATCCAAAACATATATCCCAATATATCTGTCAAGGATAAGACCCCCTACGAGTGTTGGAGCGGACTCAAACCGGAAGTGACCCACTTTCATATCTTCAATTCACATGCATGGTCTCGGATTCCCTCTGAAAAGAGGAAGGCACTTGATCCACATAGCACTGAGTATTTTTTTGTTGGATACCCCGATGGTGTGAAGGGATACAAAATCATTGATGTTTTCTTAGACCGGTTCATCATTTAGCGTAGTGTCCAATTCAAGGAAAGTGTCTCGCATGTACCTCAGTAGTCATATGCAGACACCTTTGTTCTTCCACCTGTCATAGATGATGAGCATGCAGATGTCGACTCTTCTTCATATGAGAGTTCTGATTCATAGGATTCAGATGATCCATATACATATTCAATACAGTCAGATACAGACTCAGTGCATCTAAATGCATATGGAGAGCCAGATAAAAGGCCCAAGTGGGCCCAAACTACTCTTCAGGATGCAGGGGATCTTGTTGGTGATCCAACCGATACTAGGAGGAATCGATCTGATTTCGAGGAGCCTCCTCTTGCACTCACTACCATTGAACCATTGCCACCCAGGCATATTTTCTTAGTTCAATCTTCATATCCACAGTCTTATGGCGAGGTTGTTGGAAATACCTTTTGGGAATCTACCATGCAGGAGGAGTACAAATCTCTCCTCGAGAACAAGACTTGGGATCTGGTTCCCCTTCCTTCTGGAAGGAAACTTGTCAGGTGCATATGGTTCTATAGGACCAAGAGCGTGGTGCATGGACAGATTAGAAGATATAAAGACAGTCTAGTTGCCAAATGCTTTCAGCAGGTGCATGGAATTGACTATGATGAGACCTTCTCTCTAGTAGCGAAGATGGATTCCATATGATTGGCACTTTCCATTGCAACAACCAAGCGATGGAAATTCCATCAGATGGACATGAAGAATTCATTTCTTCATGGTGATCTCTCTAAGGAGATCTATATGGAGCTTCCCCAGGGATTTATGTAGGATTCATATTTGTTCTATTGACTGAAGAAGTCTCTTTATGGCCTCAAGCAGGCTCCAAGGGCATGGTATGCCAAGATGGACTCCTACCTGCTGTCACAGAACTTTGTATGTTTTAAATCAGACCCGAATGTTTACATGGTCAAGACGGTTGATTCACTTCTACTCTTAGTTCTGTATGTTGATTATTTGTTGATCACCGGTTGCTCGACTTCAATGATTTCTGCAGTCAAGAGGATTCTACATGACAAGTTTTTGATGATGGACATGGTTCAAATACACTTGTTCCTTGGACTCGATATCAGTCAGGATGCATCACGCATCAAACTGTCTTAGGCCAAGTATACACGAGATCTCCTTGAGATATTTCACATGATAGACTGCAAGTATTCTCTGACTCCTTTCCTATCAGGAGTCAAACTTGAGGATGGAAGGGACACTCCACTGGTTGACAACACACTGTACAGACAGTTAGTGGGGAGCTTGTTGTATCTTACACACTCCAGACCAGACCTCTCCTATGTAGTTGGCATAGTTTTAAGGTTCATGCAGGAGCTGCATGAGCTACATTGGAAGGTTGCAAAGTGTATCCTTCGATACATCTAGGGAACCATCACCTTTCAGATTCATTATGTAGTAGACTCTACATTGGATCTCATCGGGTTCACTAATTCTAACTGGGTTGGCGATAACACTGATCACAAGTCCACATATGGTTACTCACTCAGTATTGGTTTCGGTCCTATCTGTTGGTCGAGCAAGAAGCAAGTTGCTATTTCTCTATCTTCGGTCGAGGCAGAGTATAGATTGGTATTTAACATAACCATTTAGTCTATGTGGCGACAACATTTTCTCACTGAGTTGGGCATTCAGTTTCATCGATCGATTGTCATCTGGTGTGACAACCAGAGCACTATGAAGTTCTATAGAGATCCATTTCAGAGGCAATGGATGAAGCACATCGATATCCACATGCACTACATCCAATACTTAGTACACGAGGGGATCATCAACCTACAATTTTGTCCTTCAATAGAATAGATAAAATACATCTTCACCAAGACCTTGACAGAGAAGAAGTTCCATTCTCTGCAAATTCGTCTTGGAGTGAAGGACATAGTTTCCTAGCAACTGTCAGTTCTTCTTTTTACATATATTTTAAATTGAGGGGGGGGTTTCCCATGAGGTTTTCCCTCTTTCCTCACTTTATTTTAGTGTATCTTTTGTATTTGGGTACCTAACATGGCCTCGTTGTCGAGACCCATTCTTTATTTTAACCATAATTATGTTCAGGGGGGGTGTTAGATTTACTTCACATGCACCTAGGATTTCTTTTTCCTAAGTCTTTTCCTTGTTTATTAGTCATTATTCAATCTCCTATATTTTAGGAAGAATATTCCTCTAGGGAGAATATTCTCTTCATTTTTCACTTCATTTTGACTAGTTGAGTGGAGTCTAGATGCTACATTGGTATTGTCACCATGCGACATTGGGATCATCACCAGCTAATGCGCATTGTCCATGGGATCATCACCAGCTAATGCGCATTGTCCATGGGATCATCACCAGACTAGCACATTTACCTATGATTCCCTAATCTCCTCCTCACTTCACTCTGTTTCAGATAGTTAACTGAAGACTGGTAGACTAGTTAACTCAGCTAAGTGAAATTTCACTCTCGCAACTGTCCATGAGACTAGACTAGGTGGTAGTTTACTCCCATAACTATTTATGTGTGCCCATATCACTCTATACCACCACTATGGTGAATTGGCTTCTCCTCCAATTCTCATTAGTTGAGTTATACATAGTATTTCATGTGTAAATGATCAATTATTCATTTGGTTAATGAGAATTCTTCCATTCTTTCTCTCTTGCTTATTCTTTCTCAATTTCTCTCTGCAAATGTGTGTGTTATTTTCTAGCTAGATCTATTTTGTGCAGGTTCAACACATTTACAAATATGGAATGTGAGTAATTGTAATCACTGATTTTTCAATGTTTTTAATTTGTTGATTTGTTTTCTAGCTTTAGAAACTATTTTTTGCGTCTTAGATGAAGAGTTTTTTAGGGTATCATATTCCATGGGATCATTTGTTATATTCCTTTGTATATCTCCCTTTTGAGGTGTATACATTGTGATATCTACCTATGTGTTATTTCCTTTCTTTGCTAGTGTTGATTGTTGTTTTTTCATGGCTTGTTGTATCTCTATCCAATAATATTTATTAGCTAATATTTATTTTTATGCAACAATTTGGTGAGTATATGCTACTAGTACAACAAAAATTCTCATGTCACAAATCACTTTAAGAGGGTCATATGGCCAATATATATCTTCTTCAAATTGAAAATATTTCATCATATTTTCCACAATGGTAAACACATTTCTTGTTTTAACAATAAATGTTGCAATCTTTGTTGGTAGTGCAAAGGATGTCCTTTTGTTCTTAGAAACAAAATGGACATAATCAAAATTCAGTCTTTTCCTAATGTATTATAAAGCACAAATTCTTGGAGTTAGATCAATTAGAAGCTTATAAAGCTTCTATTTTGAGCCATAAATCCTTAGCACTATATGATATTTTGAAAAATATCAATCACCAAACCTCACTCGATGAATAATATGTAAATGGTGCTTACATTTGGGAGGGAGCATAGGAGGTACTTCATTGAAGAACAAAGTGTACACTACTGACATAAAATCATCAACATTTTTTTTAAATCCATTTTTATGACATTCACCGTTTAAAATTTGAGTCCGATCAAATACTAGAAGTGGCCTTCTTTCTTTGTCCTCCTTTTCTAACATAAAATGTTAGAATAATGTTGGTTGATAATGAAGAAGAAGATAAACTAAGTGTGATTGATTCCTAAAAAATTCATTTTTTCAAATTGAATCAATTGCTCATGAACAATATCAGATAAAAAACCAATGTAATTGAACCCAACAAACTGTGTTAACTTATACACAAACCCTATCATTATTTCATCCACAAGACTTTAGTTTTCATATCCCAACAATATGCACACCATTGAGATTATATATTTCACTGATCCTTTGAATAAGGAAGTATCTAATGAAAACTTTTTATTTGGTGTATCTTTATTTTCTGGTAATAACCCTATAAGAAAGGCTTTCTTTTATTCTATTTTGTAAGGTGGAAAATGTATTATAATAAGCAGAAACAAAAATATTTTAGAGAATACGAGTGGAACAACAAAATAACAACACCAACAATGATAGCTTTATTTATAGAAATCCAAGTTCACTTGCCTCTTTGAGGGGGGGAAATCCAGTGCAATAGAGCTCTATTACAATAATTCTCAAGACAAGAATTTTTCATGCTTTCTACTCCTATTTATACTAATTCTACCTTCAAAAGAACATTTTAGATGAAAATATTTCTAGAAGAAAAAACATCTATTAAGTCTTCTTACATTAGACTTGTTCACATTATTATTTAAGACTTATTTACTAATGTCGGTCTTCATTACATAGAAAACATATTATTCTACCAACATGAGGGGTTAGTGAGGTTAGGTCCCTAAAATCCCTCCCACCCCTTTGAAAGAAACCTTGTCCACAAGGATTAAGGTGGGGAAATTGTTGCAAGATGGTCATTGACTCCCATGTGGCATATTCTAGCGGTGTATCCTTCCATTGAACTAAAACTTCCTTGATGGTGCACTGAAAAAGATGATGCTTGTAGTGATACAATATTGCTTGGGCTGAAACCGAATGGAGCCTTCTTCATCCAATTTGGGAAGATTGGTTTGATTTCGTCACTTATTTCCAATCACTGTCTTAAGGCATGAAACATGAAAAACAAGATGGATCATAAAGTGATTGGGTAGAGCTAACTAGTAGGCCACCAATCCCACACACTTGATAATTTTGTAAGGACCATAAAACTGGGGGATAATTTCTAAAAATTGTCAACTTTGAGTGAATTTTCCTTATATGGTTGTAGATGAAGAAACACATGGTCCCCTTCAGAAAATTAACGTTCTAAATGACCCTAATCTACTTGTTGCTTCATGCAATTTTGATCCATGACGATATCTTCTTCAAGGGTATGAATAATGGAAACTCTAATTGTGAGTGTGCAGTCAATGTCCCAAACCTTAGAGACACTGGGTAACTATGATAGAATAGATGGTGGATTTTGACCATAAACTGCTTCAAAGGGAGTCATGTGAGTGGCAGCATGGAAATATGCGTTGTACCACCATTCATCTAGTGGTAACCATTGAGCCCATTGTGTTTGTTTGTCGAATGAAAAACACCACAAATAGAATTCCAAGCACTTGTTGACAACTTCAGTCTATCCATCATTTTAGGGATGATATGTTGTGTTCAGGTACACCTTAGTTCCTTGGAGCTTGAACAATTCCTTCCAAAAATTGTTGGTGAAAGTGGGATCACTTTCATAGACAATAGAGTGAGGCATGTGCAATGGAGTTTGAAGATATTATCCATAAAAATTCAATCCATTATAGATGTCATGAACAAGTGTTGGAGGGCGCATAAATGAGCATACTTGGAATGGTGGTCTACGACAATCATTATGACAGACTTATTGCCCAATTTTCGTATGCCAACAATGAAGTCCGTAGAAATATCCATCCATATAGTAGGTGGGATAGGGAGTGGTTGGAGTGTGCCTGGAGTTTTGACTGTTTCACCCTTAGTGTGTTGAAAAGTGTCACATTTGGCCACAAAGGTGCAGATGTCATGTTTCATGACATCCCACAAAAAAGAGTGTTTGACCCATTCATAGGTTTTTTGAAAGCCTGAATTCCCAACTGTGGGTGAAGCATGAAGTTCCAAGGGCATAGTGGATTTAAGGTGATAAGGTTTTATTAAATACATACAAATTTTATAGTGAAGCTCCTAATTGTTCCAAGAGTGTCATGGAGAAGACTGAGGATCTTGTTGCAATTATTGGATTATAAGAGCAAGTTTGGGATATTGCAATCATTCTTGGCGAATGATTTGTAGCCAATCTGCAACAACGAAAGAGAGGGAAAAAAAGGACCCTTCTTCTTCATATTCCCTTTAAAGAGCATCAATAACCACATTTTAAATTCCCTTCTTGTAAATGATCTCATAATCATAATCAAACATCTTGGTGATCCATTTTTGTTGCTCCGGGGAGGAAATTATTTGTTCCAAAAAGTACTTGAGCCTAATATGATAAATTTTAATATGGAAACATTTCCCCAATAGATACAAATGCATCACATTCCAGTACAAAAGTATTGATGAAGTCAGGCAGTGCCAGAATAGGATTTTTGCACATAACCTCTTTCATATCTTCAATTTACTTAGGATCCATGCATACACCATCCTTGCCGACAATATGACCAAAGTACTCAACTTTTGAGGCTCCAAAAGAACATTTAGATTGTTTGAGAAACAATTGGTTCTTAGAAAGTAGATGGACAAATTGATCCACATAGACGAGATGGGATTTCCAAGTTTTACTATAGATGATAATATCATCATCAAATAAAACTAAGAAAAAATGATGGAGGAAAGGACAAAAAATATGATTCATGAGACTTTGAAAAGTGGAAGGGGAATTACAAAGTACAAAGGGCATGACCAATAACTCATAGTGACCCTAATGAGTGTGAAATGAAGTTTTGGGAATATCTTCCTCTTTCATATGTATCTAGTGGGAGCCAAAACGTAGATCAAGTTTGGTAAATTATTTAACCCCACTCAATTCATAGAAAAGGTCATCAATGACAGGGATGGGGAATTTGTGTTTGATTGTGATTTTTTTAGGGTGCAAACATTAGGACACATGTGCAAATTTCCCTCTTTCTTGTGTACCATGACTACATGAGAATAATAAGGGATATTATTAGGGTGGATAACACCCACCTCTAGAAATGTATTCAAAATGTTCTCAATTTTATTTTTCTACGTAAAGGGATGATGATAAGGGTGAATGTTGGTAGGACGGTTGTCAAGGACTAGGTGAATGGCATGATCATGGGCTCCTCTGCAAGGGGGAAGTCCTTGGGGAGTGTGAAAAATATATTGGTTTTGGGATAATAGAGATTGGAGGTTGGGATGAATAGGAGGTGAGGGGATCTCAACTACTTGAATGGAATGGAGATATGCAATAATTTTAGAATGACCTTTTTTTAGTAGCATTTCTATTCTAAGGGAATTGATGATCTCAGTGAAGCCTATTTTGATGCCTTGGAACTTACATTGTTGTCCTCCTGTTGGAATTTCATGGTTAAGTCCTTAAAATCCATAGTGATGGGGTCGAGTGTGCGTAACCATTCAACACCAATAAAAATGTTTCAATCATCCATTTCAATAGAAAAAAAAAGAGATTTTAGGTGATAGTAACCAATTTGTAGGCACACACTTTCACAATTCCCCAGACATTTCATGGAACCACCATTGGCAGTCATGATTTGAAAATTGTTGACGATGTAGATATAGCACATAGTCTCTTGAGAAATGTGGTGATAAATAAAATTATGGGCATTGCCATTGTCAACAAGGATAATGAATTTCATATTCTTTATGTATCCAATTAGATTGAGGGTTTGTGGAGTAGAAAAACCAATGAGGGTGTTCAACGAGATCAATGGTTCAACTTCTAGTGGATAAGAGGTCATGGTAGGATCATCTTCTTACAGAATCTCTTCAATAGGGGAAACATCGTTATCTTCATTATAAACATACTTAGATATGGCCATAAAAATATTTTGTTCCCTACACTTGTTCCCATAAAATATTATTCATCACAATTATAGAAAGGACCCTTAAGTTGGCATTCAACATTTCTTCCCTAGTTAACGTTTGGATCTTGAGAGGAGCGGTAGGAGGGGTGTTATTGGTGGGTATGGGGTGAGGAATAAAGGAGGATTTTCTAGTTTGGGAAAAGACAACATGTACTTGTGCTTCCATGGATTATTTAGTAGCTTCCAACCAAGTCTGGGGGAGAGCCATTAGGACCTAGGCTTGGATTTCATCCTACAGTCCACTGATAAAGAATTCCCTGAAGAAAGCATCTGAGATGACTTTCATTCTGAAATTCAAGTTCTCCAAGGCATCAATAAAGTCTTCCACTATGCTAGATTGTTTCAACTTGGTCAAACGACCCAAATGGTGTGTGTGGTATCAAATCATTCATAAAGATCAACAACAAAATGTGCCCAAGCAACATATCCTTGGTGGGAATTTTTACACCATTACCACCATTGCCAACATTTAGGATCCAGATAGAGAACACCATAATGGAGTTTGGCCAATTCATTAGTAATGTCATTTGAGGAGAAATAATGTTCCATTTGATTGGTCTAGCCCATGGGATCCGAGCCATAAAATTTGTTCACCTCCACTCTAGTAAGAAATATTTAACCATGAAGGTGGTTCAACTAAAAATCATGAGAGTTGGAGAAAGAAACACCTTATGGGTTATAAGGTTGTTCATATGAGCTAGGGCCTATGGGAGTCTTTATTAATTCAATGATCCTGACAGCAAAGGATTCAATTTGGTGGTTGGTGTGTGCATTTATGGTGGACATATTGACATTTTTTTGTCTCATTTCCTTCTAGGTTGTGAAAATCTCAATGGACATGAAAGTGAAGCAGTTTTCAAGTTCTTGGTTGTAGGTTTGGGCCATGGTGAAGGGAAACAACAAGAATGGGGTTGGTGGATCTACACAAAAAATTGGTTAATTGTGAAGGTTACCACGATAATCAATGCAAAGAGATGAATCCAATGGAAAAGGGGGAAAATATGAGTGTCGATAAGGGTGGGTGGTTCCATGGAAAAAAGTCTTACAAGTGATAGGTACCACTACGATCATGGAAAATAAAGTATTCCAATGGGATAGGTCCCAAATTAGGGTGTCGATGGGACCACTATATTAATTTTTTTTTACTCATGTGGAGTTGTACTCCAACCTAGAAAATATTGTAGTGATGGAATGCCCAAATTGTTAACATGGAAAGTTGTGTAGGAATTTCACAACCAGAATGCAGGAGGCAGAGTTGGGCGACAAAATATCTCATCTATTCCTTTTATGTTCTATTTCGTTCCCAAGGGTTAGGGTTTTTAGGGGTCCTACAGACATGGTTTTTCCCTATGTTATAGCTCTCTGATGTACATGTGGGGTCGAATGGTAGTACTCAACCAAATATCTCAAGGCACCAACTAAGGAGGCTCAATCATACCCTTAGACATACTACCTAATTACCCAGGTACTAGAGAGTATCTTCCCAACTATTGTTCTCAGTGTCACTATAGCAATTAGGAGGTCAATCGACTGATCTAGAGATGGTTTTAGGAGACCTAGGGGACTCTTGATATACCTAATGGTACATGGGAGTGATGGTCATGCATATATTATGTTTGATGTAATACTAATCAGAGGGTTTCCTACAAGGGTTACAAAGGTTCCCAATAAAGTGAAACATTTTTTTCAAGTAATGCCATCAAATTGTCTGTATTTACTGCATGTAGTCTTCCCCAGCCGTAGTTTTACCCATTGAACAACATATTTTTGTGCTTTAAAGATGTCTACAATACACATCTCTACCCTCGAAAAACATTCCCACAACTGTTGCAGAGGAAAAAGCTCTGATACCACTTGTAAGGTACCAGACGTATTATAGTAAGAAGAAATAGAAATATTGTAGTGAATACCAATGGAATAACAAAATATAGAGAATAACAAAACCAACAATGATACCTATATTGATAGAAAAAAAAAAGTTCACTTGCCTCTTCAAGGGGGAAACCTCTAGCAGAGCATAGATCTATTACAATAATTCTCAATACAATACTTTCTCATGACTTCTACTCCTATTTATACTAATTCTGTCTTCAAAAAAACATTATAGAGGAAGATCTGTCTAGAAAAGGAAACTTCTAATAAGTATTCTTTCATTAGACTTATTCACATTATCATCTAGGCCGTATTTACTAATGTCGGCATTTATTATATAGAAAACATATTATTCTACTTATGTGAGGGGTTAGGGAGGTTAGGTCCCTAACATATTTGTAGGGGATATAAAAAAAAATCCATTTTTTTCTTCATCGATTTTATCCTGACCTACTGTTAATGATAACATCTCATAAAAAGATGCCTGAGAAATCCAAAAGAGTTCATGTTGTCCACTTTTGTATTTTACAACTCGACTTTGAGAATCATAACACTCAGCACACATCTTAACAAATTATGGAAAACCTAGAGTATATGGAACAATAACTTGTGTAAGACCAAATTACCATATTTGGAGCTCACATGTATTTCCCTAAAAGCATAATAGGGCCTGGTTACGAAGTTCCATGGAGGTTTTATTATCTAAATAAGTTTCGACTACATTTCTATTTTTGTCAAAAAAAACTTTTTGAATCGATGATTTTCTTAATTGGGTTGTTGAACATCTCTCAATCATTTTTTGGGTGATATCTTTTAACTCCCTATCTTGATTTAACCCCCCTTTTTTCTATTTCAATTTTCTTTCAGAGATAAATAAAGATGAGTGAAAGAAACTTTAGGATTCAAGAAGATTTCAATTGCATTGCATGTACTCTGTAATGCTCTTTTTCATCAATAACATGTTCATTACCAAGTTATGTTCCCTCGAAGAGAAGTTGGCGCTTATTACAAAACTATTAACTACATCTGTATATTAAAGAATATAATTAAATTGTGATCTGGAAATCCACACATCAAAAGATAATCCATCACATTTTGACATGCGTCGGTGTATTTAAAGTTTTAAACCACAAAAATATAGAGGTGGGAAGTGATTGTGCATCAAACCACTAGTGGTATCAGGATGTTTATAAGTAGTTTTTCAAGATTCACCTTTCCTCATGATACCAATCATATGATGCGTCTTGCACTTCAATCGGTTTGATGGTATCGAGAGTTTTAACTCCATTAGTAATCGTTCAGCTTTGATTCTTGAGAGCTATCACATCCATTGATTACATTTCACATCAGTCGTTGGACCTAAGTGCTATAAATTTTATTGTTCAGTGCTCATGCCTTTATGTTTTGTGCTTTTGGACTTCACCCCAAGTCACAAGGGGCTTAATTTAATCTCTTTTTTCATTATAGTTTGAAATATCCCCTTAAAATATGTGAAACCAAAGATAGATAGGGAATTAGAGAATATTAAACCCTATTCAATATAATTATAATATCAAGTTACAACACCATGCATGCAACCTTCTTTTCTTTTACAATGCTCAAAAACCCAACTATAATTCCATTTTCTTCTCTGATAACTAAGACAAAATATGATATTTCATAATTGTGAATCCTTTCGAAGACATGAGTATATAATACTTTTTAGTATGCATAGGGAACAAGGGACCAAGATATGCCTCTAAATTGTCTTTATACAGAGAAAAAAAAAACATAGTATACCATCTGTGGGTCACAAACATAATAGAAACCCACCCTCTTTGACAAGATACTCATTCTCCAAAATGATTTTAAACTCATGTTTGTTCTTTGTTGTGTGTAAAATATCATGGTAAAGAGATGTAGTATATAGGGTATCAAACCTAAACTAAGGAGTGAATGACATGGTAAACTTGAAGTGAATGGAACTCAAACAAAGCCATTGTAAATCATTTAATAATGAATGAACAACTACAACAATTGCATTCTCTATCTACATCACCAACAGAGTTACATATCGAAGACATTGTGGGGTCAATCCTTCCTTCTGTGCATAGGTGGGGTCAATTTGTCCTTGTATGGGTATATTCCCCTACACACTCTCCCTACTAGCAGGTGGGGTCTATCAAATGCAAATGTCAGCAGGTTTCTCCTCTGCACACTCTTTGTATTGGTAGGTGGGATCGATCCAATGAAAATTATAGTGGGTTAATCCTATGTACATGCTTCTTACTAGCATATGGAGTCAATTAATGCAATGGTTAAAGGGTTTGGTATTGGGTTTATTTGGTCAGGGTTTGGTTCCAGAGTGTTTTTTATGTTTGATTTTTTTTTATTATTCTTTATTTGTTATTTGGTTGAAATATAATTTATATTTATATTTGTATATAATATGTGTTATATAGTTATATACAACCCCCTTAACTTCTAAAACCCCATAACCCCTTGGTGGGTAATTTAATTGTTGCTTTAATTTTCTCTATGATTGTCAATACGGTTCATAAACTTATGAGTTTCATACACAATATGTATAGATAAAGGATCAAATTTCAAACTACTATAATTATTCTAGTTTCTCAAGAGACAAACAAATCATGCTTCAAACCAATCATTCATTAAAATGTTATCAAGCAAACCTTTTGAACAACTTAACTTAGTCCACATAATGAATGTCAAGTATGAGAAGATAATAAATAACTATATATGTCATGCATATATCTCTAATATATGCACGATCATGTTCTTTGTCATGTTCTCATCTTAATTCTCAATATGTAGATGTTAATGGTTCACACACCAAAATATCAAAGCAGTGACAGAAAACTTGAGACTAGTAACTAGTTCTTTTCGTCATATCTTCTTCTAGGATCCAAGATGCAGTCTTTCACTTAAGGAGAGATTAAGTGTTCATGCTCTATGTATGAGGTTAGATCTGACAATAATAATCCCAATCACTTGTCAAAAACTAATAAAACAAAGTATTAACTATAGTCACAAGTTTTACTCCAACTATTTTTCGTAACCAGACAGTTGTAAAAGATATTGAATCTCCACCCAAAGCTACTAATCTTATTTGAAACTTTTAGTCTATAGTTAAATCTTATGAACAAAAAATCTAGGAATTGACCCATAATCAATAAATCCACAGCAATGAACATGTGGTAGCACTGCACAAAGATGTGACTCACTTGTCATACACTGGTTAGTATTAATTGTGTGACAAGAATAATAATGAAAATTACTGGAAGAAAATCAACAAGCTTTTCAAGATCAATCCTCACAAGGAGGATCATGACATATCCAGACTTGGATATCTTTTCATAAGTGAATAAATTGACCTTCAACCGTGTGATGATATTTATAAACTAGACTATAAAACTTGCAACAACTAGAAAACTTCAACAATGACTTCAAAAAGATAACAAACTATTCAAAAATAAATCTTTATCCCTTGAGAATATGCAAATTCCACTATTGGTTATCTTTGGAGGTCACACAAATAAAAACCATATGACTCATCAATAGAAAACTCTAAGACTGTCCTTAGGTGGAAAACCTTCGCAATCAACTCTGCAAATTATAGTTTAATGCTATCTAAACAAGATTAAAGTAATATAACAACCAAACGTATTGAAGCATGGCTATAATGTATCTTAGTAATGTTACACTTTTCCATTAATTTTACGGCATTTATATAGGAATGACTCTTATTAGAGTTTCAGTTTTGCTATTCAACACATTCGTTGATCTCAGCAAAGACTTATAATAATCATCAACTTCCTAGGTTTGACCTCACAACAATTTTTTCAATATACCTGTTTACATTTAAATATTTGATTATATCAATAACATTTGGCCAATCCTTGACAAGTTAAATGATTCAGAATAACCCAGAACTCTTCGTGTTGAGTTCACTAAAAGAAACTCAGAAATAAAAAATATCATATTAACTCATAAATTCGAGATTTATTCATCGAGAAAAATTACAGAGTCAATATGTTATCGACAAGACAAACCCTGGATGTGATTTAAAATTAACTATTCCATACAAATTAAAGGGGCTTCTCACCTAGAACAAGACTGAATATTTGGAGATTGTAACGCATTCAGACAAATAAGAATTTTGTAACACAATTTGCAATTTCAATCTTTAAACTAATATGTCCAATACAAGAATGAATCAATGCAATGAACTAAACTAAGTCAGGGAGACAACTTAGCTCTGCGTCCCTATGATTGGTGGGCCCTTGCCAATCCTGGTAGCGAGCTATGGAAAATTCACAAACTCACAAATGAAGAAATACCATGAACCATAATTGTATCTTTTATTAAGAACAAAGTATCCTTACAGGTTACAACACTTGTATCATATGCATAAATGCCTGATAACACCAAAAAACTATAGCTCTTGTCTTTTATCTGATCACAAAGTTACAAAGTGTGGTTATTAACCCGATTTAAAAAGTGAATACGTTCTTATAGAAAGAAATAATAGATACATAAATCCATCGAATCAAACCAGCTTCGATTCTTTCCAACCACTCTTGCAAACAAGGTAAAGATCAGATCAAAGTTTTGATCTTGTTTTTATTGGTATGACGTTGGATGCATATGAATAGAAACCAAAATAGTGTGAATCTCGAACCCATGAACAACCTGGATGCTGGAACATTTTCCAGCTTGTTGACCTGTAAATCCATGTTTGGAAAGGGATGGTCTGGTCACAAATAATAGGTTACAATCCATGCTAGCACTTTATTCTCCAATACCAATGTGCTTCATCTCCATTTATGCGTGCACTTATATTTGAACCTTGGAACTCTGGTATTGGAATAGTTGTGGTACATGAACAACACTAACGTTCATCATTAGTAAAACATTGTTTAAATTTTTTTATTAACTCATCAAGAACATAGGAAACATTAATAAATAAACAACTATACCTTAAACATTCTTTTTGAGAATCTAAGGGATTAAAAGGATGAGATTGGTAATATTAGGGCTAGGTTTTAGGTATAAAAACATAGTATTAGTGGAAAAAGAAGTGTTTGGATGATGAAAAAATAGGGGTTCAACATTTTCCCCACACCCGTTCAAGTGCATGTCCTCATGCACAAAACAACTCTGCAAAATTGATGAACAAAAAATTGAAGTTTGTCTTTCTTCTTTCTAGGGAAGCCCAACTGCATTGATCAGGATGCTAACTCCTGTCCTGGATATCCTTTCACTCTTCCTTCTTTGGGATGTCTTCCCAGGGTCCAATATCTTATGTATTATCCTATTGGTATTCATGTTCTATGATTTTAGCTTCTTAATTTCTTCTTGAAATTGTTGGCTCGGTATCTTCAGTTGCTCATTCTCTTTTTCTATATACTTCTACAATACTGACAACTTTATTACCTCTTGTCTCAACCTATTAATTTTTTTGGTTCTTCTTCTTTAATTTCATACTAACTGGTGACTTAACAATTGATTCATCTAATGAAATAACAGTTTCATCATGTTCACCACATCCATTATGAGAAGGTTTGGAAGAAACCTTACTTGGAATTTTTGAAATTCCAGGCTTGTGTTTTTTTGTATACCTAAGGACATCTACCATTACCTCATCATTATTTTGTTCTCCATCCATAGAGATTGACAATTTCCTCTGCCCTGCTGATGATACTTCATGTCCACTAGGTTCATTGTTCTTATTGTTATTTGGTTCATATGCTTTTCTCAAGGGGTTCGACCCTTCATTTTATGTTTCTTAACCATTTTGAAAATTTCCCCAAGTGATATGTTATCCTCTTCATCACTATCCAAGGAAATCATGCACTATTTTATTCCACACTGTTGCTGAACAAGAATTGTCCTAGTATTCTTATGTAAATCCCCTTTTCTCTCGTCATTTCCTATGTTATTTTTCTTGGCCATATTCCTAGTAATTCGACGAGCTGAGAATTGTTCAAGTAAATATTTCTTCTCTAGAATTCTTTCTATGGCTCCACTTTTTCGAGACCCTCTGTGAATAGAGATGAATCCCTTGACTCCAAAGGAGCCGAGGTCTTCATCATAATAATTTTTTATGTTTTCAGTACTCTATTCCTCTTAATATTCCATCATCACTTCTTCAAATGGCCCATCAAACTTATTTTGAGAAAAAAAATTGTCCCAGGAATCATTCTTCTTACCTAGATTTGCAACGATTAACATTTTCACTAAGCCATGCTGGTACAATATTTTTTAATGGTTTTTGGTGTTACTTCGCATGGGGATTGACATTTTAATTAAGCTCCCCCACAAAAATTAAGGAAATTTGATATGTTTTCCAAGTTCAAAATGTAATAACAACCTGACATGGTGCTGGTAAGTCTGAGCATACCTGCCTTCACATGTTAGAAACCTCTGCAGAACTAGTAGTGGCACCATCAATTCATCCTTGATACAAATTCGCAGCACCTCCTTTGCCCAGTTGGAATTATGAAATTTTGGCTTCAAATTTATTTTACAGGTAGCATCTCAAATTATGAAATTTGTTTTACAGGTAATTTCTCAAACCATCTTTCTCCTGTTCTTGGAATCTATGTGGCATGAGATATGGTTTCTTTTTATACCTCCATCGTGAGATTACCCATGTGGGATACCTTCCCATCGAAGCCTCAAGTGAACTCTAGAGTTACCTCGACATTATAACACCGGAATTTTGCAAAGAAATGGTGCCACCAACTGCTTTGAATATTTTATGGCTCACATTATACTCTTGGATAGCCTCAAGAGCCCTCCTGGACGTTGTTTCGTGGCGGTCCATGACCATCTTTCAAAACACAATCAAATACACAAGGGTTTCAACGGTAGTCATGAGGATTATAGAAAACAGGTCAAACTTTGGGTAGCAGTATGAATACGTAGAGGTATGAAGGGCCCAATTGATCTAGTTGGATCATGATATGAACTCAACTCATTTGGAATCATTTCAGTGATTCCAAACGAGTTGAGATGATCAATTTAGGAATTATTTACTCCAACGTCGTGGCAATGATAGAACAAGCAGTGTTATAATTTGGTACCGGAATATTCATAGTAGTTGATGGAGGGTTTAGTGGGGACCAATTACTGATTCGAGAGGTGTCATGATGAATACATGTGTTCATCCATAAAGAAGATTGCATGGTTTATGCATACAAAACAAGCCATCATGGATAAGAAACGATCCATGGTGTATGTCATATGAAACAATCCCATTGATATGCCCAATGGTGAACAGGAAAGGTATCATATGGATTTAAGTGGGAAACTTAGAAATAATGGAGAAAGCATCAGTTGTAAGCACTAGTTATAAGCTTTAGTTGTGAGAGTCAGTTGTAGGTGTGTCTTAGTTAAGAGTCTAGTTGTCTTTGGTTTGCATGTAGCGGACTCGGGAGAGTCTTTTCCTATATAAAGATGTAATCTGTCTTCATTGAATTAATAAGATGTGAGCATAGCCTCACCGCGTTGTTTTGCTCGTATATTTTATCTTGGTATCAGAGCCACGGGGAGAAGTGAGAAAATTCTTGAAGTTCGCAGGTCCCTCCTCTGGTAGGGTGCGGGGGCATACTACTCGGCCTTCACGCGCATAGAAAACGGAAAAATTCCCGCAGGCCAAGATAGCGTTACAGTGCGGAAATATTTGGACATTCCCGCAGTCGGAGTACTCGAGAGCTACGAACTCCCCACAGTCCAATAAATCGTGAGGTGCGAGAACTGCGAACTCCCCGCAGTCAAGTAAGTCGTGAGTTTAATTGCGGATTTGCATGCGTGAGTCGCTGTGTGAGTTTAATTGTGAATTTCCATGCGTGAGAAACTTTGCTGCGTGAGTTTAAGAAGATTTGCATGCGTGAGCATGGAGGTAGTTTGCATGCATGAGTGGAGTTTTGAAGTGTGAGTAAAATTCACATGCGTGGAGTTTTTTTTTAAAACCTTTATTCTTAGTGAGTGAGGTTTGGAGTGTTAAATGAAGGTGCTCACTTAAGGTGCCACGATTTATTAAGCAAATGGTGAAGGTGTTCACTTAAGTTTTTTATTAAAAGTGGATTTATTTTTTATTCAAAGTGGTTTTTCTAAAGTTTATTAAAAGTGATTTTTTTTTATTGAAAGTGGGTTTTATTTTTTTGAAGTATAAACTTTAAAAAGTGGAGATTTTGGATATTAAGGTGGATGCATGCATGATTTAAGTTGACAATAGAAATATAGTTGGATCAGTGGATTTGAAAGACAGAGCGACAGACTGCTCAACACTCGACAAAAAGTTGCATATCCTTGGTGATTTTCTTCCAGAGACTAAATTGCAGCGATGGTGAATCCGCTGGCAGAGACCTACCTCAACGAAGCCAACAAGTTAGATGGCTCAAACTTCATTAACTGGAAATTCAAGATTCAGATTCTCATGGAGGGCTATGGTGTCTGGAACATTGCGAATGGAACTGAACTGAAACCTGATGCGGCTGCAGGTGCAACAGCAACACAAATCCAAGACTAGGAGAAGCGCGAAAACAAGGCAAAGGTATTGTTGCACATGCCAGTTAAAGATAGCATAATTCCACATATTAGAGACGCTACAACTTCTGCTGAAACATGGACAACTCTTAAAGCATTGTATGAAACTAGAAACACAAATCACATTTTGTTCCTGAAAACTAAATTGCTAGGCATTAAGATGGATGGAAATGAATCTGTTAGTTCATTTTTGGGTCGTATTAAAGAGTTGAAAGACAAGCTAGTAAATATAGGGGAAA
>JASDQU010103699.1:18177-39358 GCA_032191745.1 Picea mariana
ATTACCTTTAGCCCTTCATTTACTCAGATTGCCTTAGGGACGTCTCCCTTGGACTAGCCCTCCTAAATAGAAAGAGCCCCCATCGAGGTGACAGTGGGTGGGGAAGCTCCTGTTACGCCGGTTTCTACCCTTGACTCAAGCCATTTTAACCTTTCCTACAAACCGTGCGATAACACGCTAGATCTGACCTTGAAACTTCTCTCAGGTGCTCGTGGCTGCCCGATCTATCATCCTAGAGAGTTTCAGGGGATTCAGAGCCCATATTTAGCTAGGCCGTACTATTGGCCATATTCAGGGTTTTAGGAGGGCCGTACCAGTCTAGGGTTTCTGCAGTTTGAGGAGGAAGCTTCAGTGTTTGAGCTCCATACTTCAGGAGGAGGCTTCCATTGCCTTGATCTATCATTGGGAGGAGTTTGGCAACGTTTGGGGGTCTTCATCTTTAGGAGGGCCGAACCCCTGGTATCCATTGTCTTCAGCATGCTGTACCAGCAGTCAGCAGGGCCGTACCAGTTGCTTGAGGGTTGGCTTAAACCCTAGTTTTGCAGTTGAGCGTTCATCTTCTATTACAGCCTTTGGGAGGCTTGATTTGTATCTCTGGGAGTATTTTTGTATGCAGCGATATTATTGTCTTGAAGCCATCTGAAGCTATTCCAGATCTGCTTCGTTATCTGTATCAGGTGCTTGCTTTCTTATAATAAAGTTCAACTATTGCTTGTGGTTCCTATCTTGTGTATTGTTGATGATCTTCATATGATTGCAATGATGCTTGTATAATCTGTGGATGAATAACTGAATAAACCCTAAGGCCGAAATGTTCATGGCCAACCTGCATACACAACAATTAATAATCAAATCAGTGGTTAGTGATTCCAAGCAAAAAATTGGCTTGGGATCATTCCACAATAATTCTTTATTTGAATGATTATGGTATCTTTTACTTCTCATTTACTAAGATTATGAAATTGCTAGTGTGAAACCCTAGGAGAATAAGCACATGTTATTGTCCTTCTCTCAATAGCTATCCACCTACTTGATTTTGCTAGAAGACACCTCCATTGAAGCATATGCTAGAGCCCTACCTTTGTAGCACTCTAACACCATTGCTTCATTAAGCTTTCATTTATTGCAAGCTTGAGCTAAAGAAGAAGGAAAACCACTAGGGCCTAGGGTTACCTACTTCCTAGTAGCCGTTTTCATTCTAGGGTTTGATGATTGAGGCCTTGGGTTACCAACACCTCAACCATCCTCCCTCCTGTCTTTAGTTCACATATTATCATTTGTTTCTTTCAAGATTTCTGCTGCAAAAGTGACTCCATTGACCCTAAAGGCACTAGTTTATACCTTACATTTGATTGATTGATGAAAACAACCCTCAAACCATCTACCTCAAGCTCTTTGCTAACTATTCCTAACCCTAGATTAGACTAACTCACTAACATTCTTGCTGCTGTTACAAAAGTAAGCTACAACCATATATTACAGCAGTAAAAGCTCCTAAAAGCAAGTGTTAACATTGATTTTTACATTGCCTTCTTAGCTTCTGACAATTGCTAGCATATTGCTAATTCTAGGTTACCATTTTGGGTCATTATTGAAGCTTGTTTAATGCATAATTGTGAAACTATCATTATATATACATTGCTGTTATAAATTTCTGTTTGCTTCATTTAGTATATCAACTTATTGCTTTTATTGAAAGTCCAAGGTTGTACAAAGCACTAATATCAATTGTTACTTGCAAATAGTGTTTTCTTGTTGTCTTGTTCTGGACAGGTACACTTGAGCAAATCTTTGCTTCATCTCATTAAACCTTTGGGACTTTCTGATCAGTGTGACTTGTGAGAGGGGAAGAACGTTTCTTGATACTATTACCTTTGCCTTCTCAAACCCCCAGGTCACTGGGGATGTCTCCCCTGGGCTTTCACCCCTAAAGAGAAAGAGGTGTCTTATTTAGGTGACAGTGACAGGACAACCTCCCGTTACGCCAATTTATTGTTCACATGCCTTTGGATTTTGGGCAAGTACAAATTGTGCGATAACAGGGCCAAGAGCAGTTGCACCGAGATGCTCTCCCAACAGACCTTGCATAGATGATGTTGTGTGGTACCCATTGGCAACCCACGTCGGACATAAGTAAAGTTTTGTAACTTCCCCATTATAATGCCCAGTTTAATTAATGCTTATGTGGATATAATATGTGGTTATGACCAAGCGATGTAATATGCGAATTGTATTTCTATGTTTTAATAATAAAACGTGATGCCCGCTGCTAAGGGGACATGAACAAGAGATGGTGGCTGAATTAATCCACAAGAGAGGGGAGTGTCTAGGGTAATGACCAAGAGGGTGTTAAGGTTTAAGCTATTATTAGGTTTCTTTTCAATTCACTAGATAACCATAGCATAGATGGGATCACTGAGAAATACACAATCACAAGAGACACATCATTTGTCTTGGGAAACCCTCATGGGGGAGAAAACCCAGCAAAAACTTCCTTAATATAGATAGCCAATACAATGCCAAGATAATAAACCAAACACTACAGAAAGTCCTCTCCCAAGAATGCGCCTCTCTCTCTCTCTCTCTCTCTCTCTCTCTCTCTTCCTTCTTCTCCAACTGCAGCTCCAAACTTGCGCTCTGATGAACAAGTGAGTGAGTGAACAAATGAGGTGTCGACCTCTCTTATTTATACAATCTGGCAGGTGCTGAACTGAGGTGTCTTTTCAATGGCAGGGTCGACTTCTCATTCTGGGTGGTTATAACCACTTTAATATGTTCTGGGGGCCGACTTCTCATTTAGCATATTACAATTAGGGTTTGACCAATCCGCAAAACAGGATTCGGTCATTTACAATGCCCGACATGATCAATCCACAAAAGGGGATTGATCTAATGAATAATACATCAATAATAAATAGAATACTCTTTGCAGTTACAATATTTCAACACTCCCCCTTAACAAGAAGGGTATTCTACAACAACATCAGGCGAGAGAGAGGGTAGCATCATCAACAACATCTTGGAACACTGACTGGCGTATCTATAAATCATCGAAAGTTTTTCTCATCATCAATAGTAGCAACAACACAACAAAAAAGCTAGAGTATCATCAACATCAACACTAGGCTGAGAATCTTCAGCACAAAGTTGACATCACAACATGAAGCTGGCTACACAATATCATCAGAATGAAGCTGGCATCACAGTACGAGACTGACAACACAACATCATCAGCATGAAGCTGGCATCACAACACGAGGTTGGCACACATCATCACAGCACGAGGCTGGCACACATCATCACAACACAAGGATGGCACATCAATACAGCACAAGGTTGACACATCATCACAGCACGAGGTTGGTACATCATCACAGCACGAGGCTGGTACATCATCACAACACTAGGCCGACACATCATCAACACGAGGCTGTCATCACAGCACTAGGCTGGCACATCATCATCATGGGGCTGGCATCACAACACTACTCTCTCTTTCGAGGGAGGTCCTTTCGGACTACGCCAAGTTTATCTCGAAAGTGCTCAAACTTTACAGGAGATAGAGGCTTGGTCAACGCATTAGCAACCTGTTCATCCGTGCTAACATACTGGAGCTTTATGGCTCCTCTCTACACCATATCACGGATGTAATGATATCGGATTTCTATGTGTTTTGACTTGTCATGGAACACAGGGTTCTCTGTCATCTTTATGCAGCTCTGGTTATCACATAGGATCATGGTTGCTTCCAACTCTAGGTCGAATAGACCTGTCAACAACTTCCGAAGCCATATGGCTTCACAACTAGCAGAACAAGTAGCATTGTATTATGCTTCTGTTGTGCTGAGAGCAATGCTTGATTGCTTCCTACTCTGCCATGAGATCATGGCTGACCCCAGACTGAAACAACATGCCGAAGTGCTCTTTCTGTCAGAGACACTTCCAACCCAATCTGAATCAGTATAACCACTCAGTCTGAAGTCACGATCTCCATCATAACTGAGACCACAATCTAATGTACCCTTAAGGTACCTCATCGCATGTTTTGCAGCAACTAGGTGAACACATCTGGGCTCTACCAGAAACTGACTCAAGGTGTTCATAGCAAAACAAAGATCTGGCCTAGTGTTCGTCAGATACATCAACGATCCAATGATCTGTCTATACAACGTAGCATCAATCAATTCTGATGAAGTGTCAACCAGGAGATTCAACTTTGTTTCCATGGGTGTAGTCATGGACTTGCACTCCAACATGTCAAATCTCTTCAGGATTTCAAATGCATACTTCCCTTGGTTAAGGAAGATCCTCTTTGGGCTTTGCCAGACCTCAAGACCTAAGAAATAGTGCATTAGTCCAAGGTCTTTCATCTCAAATTCTGCAGCGAGCTTCTTCTTACATTCAGTGATGAGCTTTTCTTCTTCAGTTAAGAATAAGTCATCCACATACAACAACAATATAACAGGCTCATCATTCATGACCTTGAAGTGAAGGTTAGAATCTTCTTTACTCTTGGTAAAGCCCAAGCTCGTTAGAAAATTGTCAATCCTTCCATACCAAGCTCTAGGAGCTTGCTTCAATCCGTATAGAGCCTTCTTCAACTTGCACACATGTGTTTTCCTGTCTTCAACTTCAAATCCTTGAGGTTGTTCTATATACACTTCTTCTTCAATGACACCATTCAAGAAGGCAGTTTTTACGTCCATTTGGTGTAACTTCCACTTCATCTTAGCTGCAAGGGCTATGATGGTTCTGATCGAAGTGTATCTGGCTACAGGAGCAAATGTCTCTTCATAGTCAATGCCTTCCTTTTCAGAAAAGCCATGAGCAACAAACCTTGCTTTATATTTTTCAATACTTCCATCAACAACATGTTTTATTTTGAAAAGCCATTTGGAAGATACCACATCCTTGCTCTTCGGTCTGGGAACTATTTCCCATACATCATTCTTTATGATGTATTGGTATTCTTCTATCATGGCATCTGCCCATTCTTTCTTCTGAATGGCTTCTTCAAAGCAGGTAGGCTCCTTCTCTAAGAGATCACACATCAAATCCATATAACTGGAGAATGGCTTAGGCTTCTTCACTTGTCTCATGGTTCCTTCGGGGACACCGTACTTCTCTCCATCTTGAATAAGTTCCCTTGCCTAGGCTGGCTTTCTCTTGTGGGAGATCGTCATCCGGGGAGGTTCTTGAGATTCTACTATGTCATGATCTTCTAGAATCTCCTCATCAGGGGAAGCTATGACTTCCCTCACTGGTTTTGCAATTCTGGGAACTACAGGTTCCTCTTCATATACTGCTTTAAGATGGCATCTTCTTGATTTCTTGAGTGCTGCATCTTCATCAAAGGTTACATCCCCGTTGATCTCAATATGATGGTAACCTGGTATATAAACTCTGAAGGCCTTGGAGACCTCACAATATCCAACAAATATTCCCTTCTTTCCCGAAGGGTCCAACTTGTTTCTCTTCTCTTTTGGAATATGTACAAATACTGGGTAGCCAAATATTTTGAGATGGCTTACTTTTGGCTTCTTTCCGGAGAACATCTCTTCTGGGGTCTTGAACCCAAGTGCACTATGGCACAATTTGTTCTGCACATATACTGTTGTTTTTGCTGCTTCTGCCCATAAGCACATTGGAAGATCTTGATCATGGATCATGGTCTTCACTGCTTCCATTATAGTTCTGTTCTTTCTTTTTGCTACACCATTTTGTTGAGGATTGTAGGGAGTGGTGAGCTCACTCTTGATTGCGACATCTTTGCAAAAATTTACAAACTCTTTTGAGGTGTATTCTCCTCCATTATCTGACCTGAGTATCTTGATCTTTCTTTCAGAAAGATTCTCTATCAAGGCTTTGAATTCCTTGAATTTACTGAACACTTCATCTTTTGATTTCAAAAAGTAAACCTAGGTTTTACAAGAATAGTCATCAATAAAAGAAACATAGTATACATACCCACTGATGGAGGTTGATGGCATTGGGCCACACACATCTGAGTGACTGAGTTCTAAGACTCCTTCTGCTTTACTGTCTCTCTTCGGAAAAGGGTTCTTGATGTTCTTCCCTTGTGCACATCCATTGCACACACCTTCATGATCAACCTTGAGTTCTGGTAGACCTACGAGTGCTTTGCTTATGTAAGGTAATGCCTTGTAGTTGAGGTGGGCTAATCTTCTATGCCAAAGTTCACATGGATTCTCAATGGATTGGGCCATGACTGCTTCTGAATGATTCTTTAGCTTATACAAGCCACCTTCTTCTTTTCCAATAAAAATTGCTTCTTTCATAGTTTTTCCTTTGGCCCACATAAGAACTTCTCCATCTATAAAGGCAACTCTGAAGCCTTTCTTTTCTAAAGCTGATATGGAGAGGTAAGTTCTTTGTCAAACTTGGTACATAGAGTACATCCTTCATCTCCATTGGAGTCCCTGAATTAAGCTTGTAATTTGATTCTCCTACTCCCTTGATAGGGTATTGATAATCATCTCCAAGTGTAACTTTTTGAGAAAACTTATTTTCTGAAAGGCAAGAGAGAATGTCTCTTTGACCTGTCATGTGCTTGGAAGCACCACTATCAATGAGCCAAGTGTCCTCACCAGGTGATACTGATCCTGAGAGGGCCGAGATTAAGACATGGTCTTCAATTTGTTCTTTTATCATCTTTGTGGGTGGCTCTTCATCTTCAACTGCATGGGCATGATACCTCTTGTTTTTCTTCTTGTATTCTTCTCGTCTAGCTGGACAATGTTTCACAATATGTCCCATCTTGTCACAATGGTAACATTGGTAGGATGAGAAATCTTTTCCTTTTCTTTGTCCTTTCTCAAACTTCTGGAATCTCCTTGGTTGAGATTCTTTATGTATGAATTTCTTTTGGGGGTGAGACTCTTTAAGAGTTTCTTTCTGGAAGTAAGACTTCTTTCTTCCTCCTTTAGTGTGAGTAGCTAGGGCTTGATCTTCATCTCTTGATAACAAGGCTTCTCGGTTAGCTACCCTTGATTCTTCTTGAATACATTCTTCCCAAAGACTGTCAAATTGTAGTTTCTCCTTTCTGGCACAAATAGTTTGGATGAATGCATCCCAAGGTCTTGTGAGACCATTAAGGGCCGTCATTATGAGTTCGTCTTCGTCTATAGTATCACCAATTGCTTCTAGTTGTTCTTTGAATTCTGATATTCTGAAGAAATATTCCTGGATCGTTTCTCCTTTCTGCATCCTTGTATTCTTGAGTTGAGTTCTTAGAGTCATCTTCCGATTTATGTTCTTTCCTTCATATAATCTGGTTAGGGCATCAAACATTTCTTTTGGAGTCTTTTTTGAGACACTTAAGGAATCAAGTGATCTTTGATAGAATCTGCAATGATTCTTTTGGCCCTAATTGTGTCCTTTTGGTGTTTTTCTTTAGCTGCAACATCAGCGGGTTCTCGTACATCTTTAATAAATCTTGCTAGGTCATTCTCTTCAAGAATGAGTCCAATCCTATTCTTCCGGGCATGGAAGTTTTCCACACCTTCTAGCTTGTCAACAAGCTTTAGTGCTTGCAGAGATCTTTTACCTGGAGCTAGGAAAATGACCAAAAAATGAAAATGCTCAAAATTGAATTCTGAACTTACCAGGAGGTGCGCTTGGTTGAGGCGAGTAGCCTAGTGTGTTTAGATTTCAGAAAATCCAACTTTTACCCCTTCAAAATTGACCAACGAATTTCTGGACTGGTGCTTTTGGTTTTCTGGTATTTCTGGTTTTCTGGTACTTCTGGTTTCTTGGTACTTCTGGTACTGGTGAAAACTAGGGTTTCACTTTCCGAGAGATTTAGCCACTGGAAATGTGCGCTGAAGATGCCAAAGTGTTCCTTGAGGTAGGGCGCACTTTTCTAGATGGTTTTGGGGCTGAAATTCTTCTTCAATAAAAGCCCTAATTTTCATGTACGACAACAATGACGTTTTTCTTCTTCCTGTGAAATATGCTCTCTTCAGCTTAGCTCTGATACCATGTTAAGGTTTAAGCTATTATTAGGTTTCTTTTCAATTCACTAGATAACCACAACATAGATGGGATCACTGAGAAATACACAATCACAAGAGACACATCATTTATCTTGGGAAACCCTCATGGGGGAGAAAACCCAACAAAAACTTCCTTAATATAGATAGCCAATACAATGCCAAGAGAATAAACCAAACACTACAGAAAGTCCTCTCCCAAGAATGCACCTCTCTCTCTTCCTTCTTTTCCAACTGCAGCTCCAAACTTGCGCTCTGATGAACAAGTGAGTGAGTGAACAAATGAGGCACTGACCTCTCTTATTTATACAATCTGGCAGGTGCTGAACTGAGGTGTCTTTTCACTGGCAGGGCCGACTTCTCATTCTGGGTGGTTATAACCACTTTAATATATTATGCGGGTCGACTTCTCATTTAACATATTACAATTAGGGTTTGACCAATCTGCAAAATGGGGTTTGGTCATTTACAATGCTTGACATGATCAATCCACAAAAGGGGATTGATCTAATGAATAATACATCAATAATAAATAGAATACTCTTTGTAGTTACAATATTTCAACAGAGGGGTCCAAGGGGGGAAATACCCATATATATTAATTTAACCCATTTTCCTAAACTTGCTTATTGTATATGAACCTTCTGATTTCTGATTGAGTGTTCCCAAATCCAATCATTGAATACATGTAAAAGGTTGGGTGTGAGTGGTCACATGCAAGAGTTATTGGGCACATGGGGGTTTAGTACAATCAGCTTGGGGCAGAGTGCGAGTCAAGAAAGACAAGCCAACGAGAGGAAATTCGTATGGGTTGGGACAATAGTTCTTGGACATCTAGTTTTTGTGCATGAGAAAAAAGGGGGAGAAAGAAAGAGAGCCTGGAGTGGGTGTAGCCTAGGAGAGCAAATTCTAGGGCAAGCTGGAACGTGTTTGGAGTGTTTGGAGCTGAAGATTGAAGAGCCAGGTTGTGAGGCTTGAAGAGTGAATTCCAGAGTGAGTTGCACTGTAACAACAAGTGTTTGCTGGCAACAAGTTCCCTTGAGTTCCCAGCTAAGAGATTCCTAGCTACTTGTGCCAGAGAGACATTGATAAATGAATGGCACGTTCCTTGGGTTAACCCTAATAAATGGATGGCACATCGCTTGGGTTATCCTTGAAAAACAAATGGTGCATTCCTTGGGGTTGGGCGGGTCAGGAGGAAGAGAGCTGGTAGAAAAATTGGGATAGCTATAGGAGAATATCAGTTGGGTTATGAGTTTTATGAGCTGCGAGTGGACTGTGAGAGACCACCCTCTTTTGTGGATTACTAGCCTTAGCTCGGGGGTGACTGGCTGTTGATATTTGGAATAGTCGGTCTATGGTTGGGTGGAACGTCCGTCCCAATCATTTGGTTGCACAATTCCTGTTTAAAGACAAGTTTTTTATCTTGTTGCCGAGTTATTTACACGTGTTATTGTTGTGCATGAACTCTACGTGAATGAGAATGACTTATATTTTGCTGTAATGAGCGGTTTAGCTGCATCTCATGTTGATTATTAGCATGCTTTAGATGCATCTGTTTTATAGTGATAGACAATAGCTAAATTTGTTTTAAATTTGTAGCTGTAAGCTACAGGAAATTGGCTAATAGTAAAAAAATTATTTTAGTTAGCAAAAATTTCGTTTTTAAGTGTATTCCGCACCGTAATGTTCCTCGATTGGGCTGGGCAACGTTACATTATGGTATCATAGTTGTAGAAAGGGAGAGTTTTATGTGGCGTGGCCCAACCCAGGTGGCTGAGAACGTTAGAAAGTGGTATCAGAGCTGTAAAAGGGAGAGTTTTATGTGGCGTGGCCTAGCCTGGGTGGCTGGGAATGTTACAAGTTCATTGTTCTTCTTCTTGTTGTTCGTTTCCCTTAACAAGTTGTGCATGATAAACTTCTGTAGACGAAAGGTTACAATGAATAGGTGCCTTGGTGGGCAAACAAGGGAAACGTGGACTCAACAAGAGATGGATTGATTTGACGGACATTGGCTTGAGGTGAACTTGGGTCCACTTCATACAACACGACTTGCATGAGAAGTGGGTTCCTCATTGAGCTAAGGCATTGATCATCAAGCAAGCAAGAGTCATAAATGAGACTTGCAGTAGTCTTGTTTAAGGGTTTGGCACTGTAGGTCGACTTAGAGTGGCTAAGCGATGAAGACGAGGATAGGACTTGCAGGAGGCAGGCTTGTGGAAACTTCAAGGGTTGGTGTGCAAGGTTGTTATGTAGACTTGGCAAAAGGTAGCTTGCCTTAGTTTCTTTGTACATTGCAATTGAGTTGCAAGTAGTGGCCGAGCTCCCCCATTGTATCATATAACATTCTTATATATATTAAAAGGGTGTTAGGCACCTGGCTTGGGTGCTGCCCGTCCACATGTGGTGTGCCTTGCTGATGTTCTATATGTATTGAGTGTTATGGTTCCATGTATGCTTATGTTGCCTAAGTGTTAAATTGGCTAAGTATAAGTATTATTGCAGAATGTCTAAAGGTTGCGGTTGGACACAAACCTAGTGCGATTGTTGGACAATCTAAGTTGAGTAGGACTTGGTGCATCTAACCATTGTAGTTGAAAGCAAAGTTATGGGCAAATTTTGAGCGAAGAGGCATAGTTCTATTGTAGGGCACAGGTTGGTCAAGCCATTGTGGTCGAGACAAAGTGGTGCCACATGACTGGAGATGACGAAAAAGTTGGGGCAAGACAATTAGGTTTCTTGATAGGTTGTATCAGAGCACAACTTCTCCAAGAAGTTTGTTTTAGAATTGTGTTGAGTGCTCTTCACCATTAGAAGGAAGCACTAGGTTAGGATGGGGACTTGATTGGTTTGAGGTAGCTTTGTTATCATCCTTTGGATGGGAAGAAATCTGGAATGTTTGGGCGCACATGGGGACAACACTTGGCACACTTGTTGCAGTGACCTTGCGAATTGTTGTTTGGAACACTGTCGGAGGGCGTTGGGTGCTGGATGGAGGCGGAGGATGATCCTCAACTACTACTATTGGTCACGGTTGGTTTAGGAGTAGCCTGACCGAGTGTCTCATTGCAACTTAGGGTGCACTTCAGTGGAGTGAAGATGCATGCTGCAGTTTTAGAAGACACATTGTAGAGTGTCTTGGGGCCAAGAACAGTTGTATCGAGATGTTCTCTCACTAGACCTTGCAAAGATGATGCTGCGTGGTACCTATTGGCAACTCACTTCAGAAAGAAGTAAAGTTCATTGTTCTTCTTGTTGTTGTTCGTTCCCCTTAACAAGTTGTGCATGACAGACTTTCACAGACAAAAGGTTGTAGTGGATAGGTGCTTTGGTAGGAAACCAAGGGTAGTGCGACCATCAACTTTGTTTTGTGGACTTGATCATCAATGAAAAGGCAGTTCAAGCGTTGGTTGACTCTAGTTCCTGGCACAATTTCTTGTGGACGGAATTGGCAAGTGAGCTCAGACTTAGTGTTGGCTCATGCAGAGCTTCAGTCAAGGCAGTCAACTCTAAGGCTAGTGTAGTAGCTGGGGTTGCATCTGTAGTTCACATTCAATTGGATAAGTGGAAGGGTTGGGATGACTTCACAGTATCGGGGATGGATGACTTTGAGGTCATTCTTGGTCAAGAGTTCCTAGGGACTGTTGATATTATGGTAGCTGCGGGAGGTATTTACCTCCATGTGTAAACCTGACGAGAATAGAATATTCCGAGAAGCAAGAAGAAACCCTAATGAGTTGGCTAATAACCCTAGAAGACATGTCGACTCAAGAGGATAATTTGTATTAGGTTATTAGCCTCCAAGAGAAGAAGTCGTCCAGAAGAAATAATATATACTGAACAGACAGATATCCAGAATGAGAAGTCGGCCCAGGCAGTTAGCCATAATTAGTATAGATACAGGAGGCCAGTCTTCATTTTGGTAGGCATTCTCAGAATTGCAGAGCAACACTTGTGCGTACTGCAGTTGCCCAGTTTGTGCGTAGGTTTGGAGGAGAGCTACAGTTGCAGCTGCTGCAGCTAGCAGATTACGCTTTGGCTTGGACTATCTCTTAGTTAGGGTTTGGACTATCTGATCAGCTCTTGTTTGATGCGTATCCTTGGGGAAAGGTGCGCTACCCTTTGTTTGGCTATCTTGCCTAGGGTTTGCTTCCGGAATGATTGTTAGTCAAGGTTAAGGTGCTCGGAGGGTGGCTTCGGCCTATGGTTGGGTGACAATAGTGATATTGTCGATGGTAAAACAAGCACTTCCATTATATTCTAACAGGTTATGGGCCCACACCTCCTTCATTCAGTCTAATCGCTGGAAGGAAGCATAGCCATAAGGATATTAAGCTCGTTGAAGAACTGTCGCTAGGGTTTCTAGCAGGAGCAGTCACCAAAGCATTGCCGCTAGGGTTACTAGCAGGTGTAGTTGCAGAAACCCTAATCCTCTCGTTGAGGCACCTTAATTGAAGGGATTGACCTAATTTCCAGTTAGACCAGTGCGCCCTAGCCTAGCGCATCTCCTGGTACTCTTAGCAAGCCAAGACGTCAAGTTTGAGTTTTTGGTCAAATCTAGGGTTGACCAAGTCAAAGCAGCCATGACTTACTCTATGAAGTCAGAAAACAAGTTAGATAGAGCTTCTAACTTCAGAGCGTGGAAGACAAGGATTGACCTCATCCTTGCCAAGATTAAAGTGCTAGATATCGTGAAACCAGAGTTTGAAGAAGGAAAAGAGAAAGAACCGCAGAACGTTGCAGTTATGGAAAAGTTCAAAGATGGTGACATCAATGCCATGAGTATCATAGTGGACTCTATAAAAGACCACTTGATACCCTACATCTCCCATCTTGACTCATCAAAGAAGATGCACGATGCCCTAACAAACCTCTTCTCAGTCAGAAACATTGGACAAGTAATGAGTCTGAAGAATGAGCTTCGTGACATGAAGATGAATGATGATGATAGCATAACATCATACTTTGTGAGAATATTCTAGTTAAGAGATCAACTACAAGCTATTGAAGAGATCATTTCAGAGAAGGAATTGGTAAACATAGTACTCAATGGTCTTCCCAAGACATGGGATGCATTTGCCGCAAGCATGAACACAAGGAAGGAGTATCTTACATTTGAAGAACTTTGGACTTGCTGTGCTCAAGAAGAATCAAGGATCAGTGCAAAAGAGAAACCCCAAAAGAAGTACGATGATCAAGCCTTTACAACAAGATTCAAGAATTTCAGGAACAAAAGGAAGTTTGGTCCAAGGAAGAAGCCAAATCAAGAGAAAGACATGTCAGAAATACAATGCTTCAATTGTCGAAAGTATGGTCACTACAAGAATCATTGTCCCGAGCTAAAGAAAAGGAAGGGGACACATGATGCATCAGTTGCCAAAGAAAAGGAACCTACAAAGAAGACCAAGCACGATAAAACAAACTTCTTCTTCTAAGACAAGGTAACAATACTCTTCTTAGTTCTTGTACATATCTTGTTTGCATAGTCTCTGTACATATCTTGTATATCTATCTCTTAGAAGATAATATGTTCCAAGAAGAACTATACCTATGGAAGAACAAACAAGATAAGGATTGCTATCATTATACAAGTAAGATAATACACATGAAAGGATGAAATACATCAAACAAATCATGTGGAAGTTATTACAAGTTAAGTCGAAATCAGAATCAATCTTGAAGAAACTTAGAAGAAGCAAAGACAGAAAGAAGTCAACAATCAAGAGGAAATTGGAGAAAGACTTATGACACTTTGCAGAAGACAATAAGGATGCAGACGAAAGCGTGGACTCTGTTAGATGGAGGGAGCCGATTATATATTTCCAAAGAAAAAAAACATGCACTCATACATGAAGCAAGGATTAGGAGGGAGCTATCCTATGATCCATTGAAGATGATAAAGTATATATCCATGGTAGTAGTCATGAAAGACAGTACGTGTTCAGTTCGACCTTAGAAGAAGTCGTCTTCAAAAAGAAGCCTTAAAGTATCCTTGGTTGTCCATCCACATCCGTGATCCTATGATGAAAGGAAGAAGTGGAATCTTTAGGGCATGGAATCTATAAGAAACTCCATGGACCCAAGAGCTAAAGAAAAACATGAGGAAGAACATGAAGATTCCAAGAAAGAAAGAGAAGCCAGAACAACCAGTCATTGTATCGAGAATCACAAGATTACCAGCCCGATATGAACTCACTAAAAGCAATCAAGCAAAGGAACTGAAAGATGTGATGAAGAACAGTGTATATGAATGCAAACATTGCAAGATCCAGAACTAGAGGTTCTCCCAGATGGAGGGAGAAGACTACGGTGATTACCTATTCCAGTAAACCAGACATACCTCTACATGAGTCATTATATCATCCGCAATATCCATGGGTTGGAGTTCTACATCAGATGAATGCAAAGACTGTTATCCAGAGCAATTGAACAAAGAGCGTATGAAGAGCAACCTCAAGGCTTTAAGGCATACCAGAAAGAGACCCTTGTATGCAGATGGAAGAAGACAACTTGGTGGAGAACCTCCAATGCACAATAGAAGCGTGGTGAAGATTTTCTATAACAAAGATATTGTATCAAAATGATTACTCAGAAGATCAGGATGATGGATTGCCAATCCATGACAAAGATCTCATGATGACAAAAGAAGTGCCACATGGATATGTTCTAGTTTGACCCTTGCCATGATGTTGTGAGTTAGCAGGAACCAAAGAGGAATCCAACAATGATATACTTTATTGATCAGAGCTATATGAAGCCTTTAGAGAAAACCAGTGTTCCAGACCGAAGTACATTTGAGATCAAGCATTACATTATCTGTGATGAAGTCCAGAAAGGAGAAAATGGTTCTCCAATACATATCTCCATAGATGAGCAGATAAGAAGACATTTTGGTAAAGCTTCTATCCAAGATGAAAGAGTTTGCTTACTCAAGCTGGAGCTCGTGGAGACGACTTCCTTATTGAAAAAGGAAGAGATGACTCCCAGGTTGGGAGGGAGCACTGATGTGTTATTGATTGATGGACAGTCATTTTTCAGTTCAAAAATGGTCCAGGATGAGCAGTTCCTTTCCAGTTCAGAAAGTGGTTTGAGATTTTTGACGGACAGGGATTTTCCAGTTCGGAAAATGGTCCAGATCGAACGGTCATTTTCGTAATGAAAATGGTTCGATGGATTGCTGATGTACCATAGACAGTGATTTCCCATTGTGGTTAACATGGCGAATGGTCTAGGGCAGTCTCTCTTCTTGAGGGTTACTCAAGAAGACTAGCCTGCCTCGTCGAACAACGATTTCCCATTGTGGTTAACATGGGGAATGGTCGTTTTGGAGGTTGGTGCAGGACAGTCATTTCCTCAAGAAATGGTCCGGACAGTCATTCCTTAGGGTAGATTCATTCTCTCCGGGTTGCACTTTGTTTAGTGCCGGAGGAATGGCCCAGGGTGGGGAATGGTCCAGGTTCAACAATCAGGGACAGACATTTTTTAGGGCAGATTCATTCTCTCCAGGTTACACTTTGTCTAGTGTGGGAGGAATGGCTCGGGGTGGGGAATGGTCCAGGCTCAGAAATCAGGACAGTTATTCTTCCTTGCTTGAGAAGAATAGTCTAGATAGCTCATCATTGATGTTTGACCTTCTGAGGGCAGATGCTCTTGCAAGATCCCACAGATGTGAGTGGAAGAATGGCCCAGATGATTCAGTTTATATCATAACATTGTTTCTGTACAGGTTGATATCAGATGATTGTTATGAAGACTGTATGTCTCTAGACAGTAGATGTATACTACTGTGGTGGATGTGTTCCACTGTTTGTGACTATACGTCACTGATCAAGTACCTGTGTGCTACTTGGTGTGGTAGTGTACCACTGGATTGTAGTTGTGTACTACTATGGATAGACACAGTTGTGTTCTATTGAATGATATTGTTCTGATTGCCTTGAAGACTATCAATAGTGTTGGAAATGATTATCAACTAGATGGATGATCAATGGACAGAGATTTCCCAAATGGAAAATGATCCAGGACATTTATTCTTCTAAGACATATGTTCGGATTAGAAGAATGGTTCTTGTGTCACTCTATGGTGTGAGTGACTTATCCAGCATCATGTCTAATTACTCAGATGAAGTATGGTTTCGAGAGATGATGCAGCTGATGACACTGATGGTGATGATGGTGCTCATGATCTAGCCATGAGATAGTCTATACAACTATGTTGATGCTACCGGGAGAATGGTATGTTTGTGCTCAAGACCATTACCTGTAATACCTCCCTAGCTAGGAGGGAGTGTTGATATTATGGTAGCTGCGGGAGGTATTTACCTCCACGTGTAAACCTGATGAGAATAGAATATTCTGGGAAGCAAGAAGAAACCCTAATGAGTTGGCTAATAACCCTAGAAGACATGTCGGCTCAAGAGGATAATTTGTATTAGGTTATTAGCCTCCAAGAGAAGAAGTCGGCCAGAAGAAATAATATATACTGAACAGACAGATACCTAGAATGAGAAGTCGGTCCAAGCAGTTAGCTAGAATTAGTATAAATACAGGAGGCCAGTTTTCATTCTGGCAGGCATTCTCAGAATTGCAGAGCAGCACTTGTGCGCACTGCAGTTGTCCAGTTTTTGCGCAGGTTTGGAGGAGAGCTGCAGTTGCAGCTAGCAGATTACGCTTTGGCTTGGACTATCTCTTGGTTAGGGTTTGGACTATCTGATTAGCTCTTGTTTGATGCGCTATCCTTGGGGAAAGGTGCGCAACCCTTTGTTTGGCTATTTTGCCTAGGGTTTGCTTCCGGAATGATTCTCAGTCAAGGTTAAGGTGCTCGGAGGGTGGCTTCGGCCTATGGTTGGGTGACAATAGTGATATTGTCGATGGTAAAACGAGCACATCCATTATATTCTAACAGGGACGACATAGTTAGTCCTCATTCCATTGCAGATAAGTTGGTTATACTTGGTGAATAGAAGCCTTATATTGTGTGCACAACAGGAAGGAAGCCAGATGGAAGGGTGCGGATTGTCTTTCGCACTAAGCATGAAGAGGGCGGCCAGGCACTCAGAATCATAACTTTTTGCAGCAACCATTAGGGAAGTGGACAAGGGTAGAGTGGGGATGCCTATTCTGCTAGCACATGTCGATGTGTTGGACGATTTCGTGGATTGGATACCTAATTCGTTGCCAAAAGTGCTCCCATCTAGGCACACCATTGACTATCGTATTAAGTTAGAACCGAGTATGTAGCCTCGGGCGAGAGCTCCATATCAACTTCCAGGGCTTGAGTTGGAAGAGTTGAGATGACAATTGACGGAGTTGGTTAATGTCGGCTTCATTCGATCTTCTAGGTCATTGTATGGCGCACTTGTTCTCTTCCAAAACAAGGACACTTTGGAGTTGTGGATGTGCTTGGACGATCACATGTTGAACGAGCAAACCATCCAGAATCGGTACCCCCTACCTTTGGCTGTAGATTGCTTTGACATGTTGGCTAAGGCCAAGTTCTTCTCAAAGTTGGACTCGAGGCAGAGATACTACCACGTGAGGATTGTGGAAGGGGATGAGGCAAAGACAACCATGGTGACAAGGTATGTCAGTTTTGATTTTCTTGTCATGCCTTTTGGCTTGTGCAATGCCCTAGCCACCTTTTTCACTTTGATGAATGATGTGTTCAGACTGTTCTTGGACAAGTCGGTGGTTGTCTACCTAGATGACATTGTGGTGTTTAGTGAAAACATGGAGGACCACAAGAAACACTTGGCGGTAGTCTTTGAGGCATTGCGGCAGACTTAAATTGAAGTTTGAGTGTGTCTTTGGGCAGACTGAAATTCCATTCTTAGGGCATTGGATTGAACAAGGATGCATTCGCATGGATCCTGCGAAGATAAGGGCTATTGAGGATTGGGAGCAACCCAAGACAATCCATGAGGTAAGAAGTTTCCTTGTTTTGGCTAACTATTTTCCGCAGGTTTATGGAGGAATACTCTAAAATTTTGGCACCATTGAGTGACTTGTTGAAAAAGAATAAAGCGTGGAGTTGGGCGGATAAGTGTTGGGCAACGTTCTATGAGTTGAAGCACAGACTTGTCTCGACACCTATGTTGAAGCTGCCAAACTTTGAATAGTGGTTTGAGGTGTAGACAGATGCCTTAGACTTCGCCATTGGTGGAGTTTTGTCATACAAAGGTCATCTAGTGGCCTATGAGAGTAGAAAGCTACAAGATTGCGAGATGGAGCTGTTATCGCACAATTTGTAGTTTGGGCAAAGCCCAACTCAATCCACGGATTTGTGACGCAATTGGGAACAACTATCACTGTCACCTTAATAGATGTCCCCCTCGTTTTAGTGAAAGATAAATCCAACACAAGGGAGGCTTCCTGGGTGACCCTAAGGGGATTGAGATGGAAAGTGGAAAATGATCGGAAGATAACCCTTTAGGTCAAGGTCAAGAGTGGAAATGAGGCTTGAGAGAGAGTCTTGTGAGTTGATGAAGGTTGCCAAGGTTGCGTACCTGCAAAACAATGTTAGACCTGCCCGGAACAAGGCAATTTATGAAGATTTAAGCTTCAAAACCAAAGGGGATTTGGCAAGAAACCTTGCTGTCCTAAATTGCAGCAGTATATATATATATATATATATCAGTGGTAAAAAGATGTTGGAAATAAAGCTAGCAACAAGTAGATACATTTCCAATGATTAGAGCAAGACTTTGATAGCAATTAGAGGGCTGTTACTAAGTGTTATCAGCAATATTTTGTAACAGCCTTATGGCTGTAGCAAACTTTTGCTNAAGGCAATTTATGAAGATTTAAGCTTCAAAACCAAAGGGGATTTGGCAAGAAACCTTGCTGTCCTAAATTGCAGCAGTATATATATATATATATATCAGTGGTAAAAAGATGTTGGAAATAAAGCTAGCAACAAGTAGATACATTTCCAATGATTAGAGCAAGACTTTGATAGCAATTAGAGGGCTGTTATATATATATATATATATATATATATATATATCAGTAGTAAAAAGATGTTGGAAATAAAGCTAGCAACAAGTAGATACATTTCCAATGATTAGAGCAAGACTTTGATAGCAATTAGAGGGCTGTTACTAAGTGTTATCAGCAATATTTTGTAACAGCCTTATGGCTGTAGCAAACTTTTGCTACAACAACAAATTCTAGCCACTAAAATCAACAAGTAAACCACTCAAACAAAAGCTATTAACCAATAGAACAATTTCTAAGGCTTACAAGTGAATTTCAGCGGTAGAATAGTGAGTAAAATAGTGAAAGATGATGAGTTTGTTGCATCCCTATTGTCTGTAGCTTAAAGTTTATTACAACAACTAGATGAGTTGGCTAATCAAGACGCCCTTAGGGCACAATATAGCTTAAAGCATGTAAAATCAATTTTCAAACTTGAACAATTCAATCTCCTTGATATCATGTTTACCAATGGATAATATTCAATCTCCAATGCAAAAATACCAATGCCTTATCTATTGGGTTATGGAGTCTCTTGTTTATGAGCTAGGGTTTATTACTTCTCTAGGGGTGTAAGCCCTTTTACTTCCTAGAGCAAACAAACCTTAGCAAGGTAAATCTACAAGGGTGTAAGCCTTTTTACTCCTTGTAGCAACCTTTGCAAAATAGCCTTTCGATAACAATAAAGATAGATCTTGATGGAGGGTGTATGCCCTTATACTCCAAGGGTTTTGACAAATTAACTTTGAAATCAAGAAGAAAACACACAAATTGTAGAAATTTCTTACCTAATTTAAGAGATAGCATGAAAAACCCTTACTTATCAAGAAGATTCCATCACAATTGCCAAGAAACAAGCATCAAGAGATAGTGCTAGCCTTTTTCCTCCATTAAACAAGTATTCCATCCAAAATGCACCAAAGAGGAGAGATAGAATTTCCCAAGTAGGGTGAAAATTTCAGCCAAGAATGTTATGTAATTCTCACCACATGATGATAAAATGAAAGTGAGGTGACTCTATTTATATGAGGTCACCTAAAATCAATTTGTCCACTTTTAAAATTCAACAACAAATTAGAGGGAGGACGACCTCCTCTATTTTCTTTTACAATTTACAAAATTAAAATTTACATAAAATAGAGCCTAATGATGATGATGTCATGCCCTAAAAAGGTGATGTTGGGCTACGGATGAGACGTTGAGCCTCCAAGTGAAGATCGTTTGGCCTCCAAAGGCCATGTGTCATCTTGTCATGTGCTAGAGTGACAAGTAATGCATCTCTCTCCATCAAATCACATCACATTGCCACTATAACCATTAAACCCCATCATCCAAGGTGATGTCAAGGGCTAGGGTATGACATCCTAGGCCTCCCAAGGCCAACGCTCAGGTGTAAGGGGCCACAATGTCATCCTCACACGCCGTCTAAATTCCTCCAAAGACAACATTTACCTTCTCAAGTGTATAATGCCTCTGGGGTCCTCTGCCCATCTTGTGGGGTATGGCATCCATCCTTGGGGTTTTCAACCCCCATGAAGGTCAAAATGTTATAATTCCTCCATGGAATGGCTTTCCACCTGTCAAGGCCCTACAAAGACAAACAAGTACGCCCTCCAAGGGTCCACAAGTCACATGTATCGTGCCAAGTAAGCCATATTAATAAAAGAACCACCTGAACATGTGCATTAAATTCCCCCTTTCAAAGTAAACAAATGCTCAAAGACCTTATACAACTTGCCAAATTTAAGTATGGGAGGGTTGTCATGGTGCCCTATTGGGTAGACCAATCCCCAAGTCAAGGAGTGTTTCCCAAGAAGACCCTCTCTAAGTCATGTCAAAGAGTATGAGGTGGATGGGGGTGTGACTTTTGGGCGTGGGGTTTCTTGACATACAAGGGCTCATATTGTCTCATTTATGGGTGTTTTTGTAGAGGGTGTGCTGCATCCTCATTTGCAATTCAACATTTTTCCAAGCCCTTTATTGCCATTAATTTATTATGGTCCAAAACATTGAGGGCTATGTGCAATGGAAAGTAAGGAGCACTGCAATGCCACTTGAAGCTAAGAACACATTGAGTTTCATGTGCTAGGAAAGTAAAGGACACTGCAAAATGCATTCCCTCAACAAGCAGGACATTTATTAATTATGTGTTTTTCTTTTTTACAGGTCCTTGAATTTTGTCGAGAAGCATTTCA
>JASDQU010103699.1:39458-79981 GCA_032191745.1 Picea mariana
GGACGATGATTCTTCAAACCCCCTTTGGTGGCTAACCAAAACCCATGAACACCAACTTACTAAGCCACCCCATCAATCACCCCAACAATGGTCAAGTGGATTAGTGTAAAATCCAAGCAGTTATCTGAAATGAAAGAGATCTAATACATACATAAGAAGGTTATAATGATCAAATATGACACATACCATGATACCTCGGACCAATTACCTCATGGAGCAAGAGCCTTCTTTGATACAAGCCCAGGCCGGTAGTGATGGAGGCTAGTACTGCTGGCAGGACAAAGCTGGCTGAGAAGAAGAAGATGGGTCCTCCAGGACCATGCTCAGGTCGCTCCTGCTCTCGGTACTCCATGTCTAGGACCATGTGGGCCTCGAGACATGATCTCCTAGTTATCCCTAGATATCGGGGATAACATAGCCTATGGCCTTCTAGATCTAAGAAATATTGTATCACCAAATCGTCCTCTTCCTCTTGAAATCGTCCCAACCTGCAAATGGATGATAGGAACGTGATAACTCCTCCAAGAAGCCCTCAAACTGATGAGCAAGGGCTTGCAAGCAAAACCCTAATGTTGAAAACCTCCAAAGCTTCCTCAATATGCTGGATCGAACTCTTCCTCAACAAATGGTGCGCCCCTGCAAGAAAACCCTAGCTGGTACAGCCCTGCTGGTCCAACTGGTACGGCCCTGCTAGTCCTCCTAATTAGATGATGGATGTGGAATGGTGTGGGTGGAGTATTTCATCGACGAGACCAAGCTTGGAACAAGGTGAGTGGCATCTTTCACCGCTGAGTTGTTCACTAGGGTTTGTAATATCAAAACCCTCAAAACTGTATGCTCAAGAGCATCAACAAGCAAATACCAAAATCCAGAATGAATGAGAGGTGCACCCTAGCCTTCTCTTTATACTTTTTTTCTGTTTCCTTGTTGAGTTAAGTTAACCCCTAGAGTTAACTCCTAACTCAACCTCCAACGCTTCTATTCCTTCATTGAGTTATCTTTTTAATTCTTTTTACCTTTTTATTAAGTCAACTTAAGAATATAACATTAGTTTGGTTGACTTTTCCCCTCAGTGTGAGACTATGGCCTAGTGGGGATACCTAGACCACTAAGTCATCCCAAACCTCCTCAGCAAGAGTTGGGGGACATTACAGTCTCCCTGTTAGAAATTGCTTGTCCTCAAGCAATTCAAACCTGTCTCACGTACGACCTGTTCATTCTCCCACGTGGCATCCCTAATGGGTAGAACCTTCCATCTGATCAAGTACTCTTTGATGCTTCTCTTACTGAGCCTCTTCTCCTGAACCTCCAATATCTCTTCCGGAATCAAAACAAGTTGCCCCTCTTCGTCCATGGGAGGCAGTACCTCAATGGGTGTGATGTGTTGGTCGATGGCCCTCTTCAGGCAGGACACATGGAAGACATTGTGTATCCTGCTGCCCTGTGGAAGTTCCAGCTCATAGTCTACGGCCCCTATCTTCTTGCTGATCATGTAGGGTCCAAAGAAACGTGGTTGTAGCTTCTCTGCTCCGCTTCTTTTTATCGAAGCCTGCCTGTATGGTTGGAGCCTTAGGTAGACTAAGTCACCAACCTCAAAAGTGCACTCAACTCTGTGCTTATCTGCTTGGACCTTCTGTTGGTTCTGTGCTCTCTATAGATGATCCTTCAGCTCTCTGAGGATGTCTTGGCTCTGTTGTACCCAATCCTGTACCATTGGTGCCCTAATGTCACCAAAAGCAATCTCCACAAAAGAGAGTGGATCATAGTTGTATAAGGCCCGGAATGGTGTCATGCCTATGGATACGTGTTGGGTGGTGTTGTAGCAGTACTCTCCTAAGTGCAACCATCTGACCCACGCTTTCTGCTGCCCTGCCACATAATTCCTGAGATAGCCTTCCACCCACTTGTTGACTATCTCGGTTTGTCCATCCATCTGAGGGTGATAGCTGGTACTAGGGGTCAAGGCCGTACCAACTAATCTGAACAACTCCTACCAAAATGTGCTCATGAATCTGCTATCCCTATCACTGACAATGGTCTTGGGTAGGCCATGCGATCTAAAGATCTCCCTGAAAAACAGTTCGGCCACCTGTGTTGCGCTGAAGTCTGTGGCTATGGAGAAGAAGTGTGCAAACTTCGTCAACCTGTCCACCACTACAAAAATGCAGTCTTTCCCCTGCGTCCTTGGCAACCCGGTGATGAAATCCATGGATATGCTTTCCCACTTGTGCTCTGGAATGGGTAAGGGTTGCAGTAGCCCTGCTGGGTGAGTGTGCTCATCCTTGTTCTCCTGGCACATAGTACACTCCTTGACATGCCTTATTACATCCTCCTTGAGGCCCTTCCATGAGAACCTCTGTCTCACCTACCTGTACGTCTTACCAATCCCTTGGTGCCCTGCCATTGGTGAGTCATGACATGCCTGCAACACTTTGGCCTTGAAGGTCGATCCAGGAACCAAAAAGATTCGGCCCTTGTAATAGATGAGGTCATTTATAATCCTAAAGTTATCATCCTGTACCTGTCCGTCCAATAGCTGACAAGCGAACTGATCCTTTGCATACTCCATCACTGAGTGGTCCTTCCAGTCAACAGATACACTTGTCATGGCATAAATGGATGGCCTCCTAGACAATGCATCAGCCACCACGTTGTTCTTCCCTTTGACAAATTCAATGTCAAAGTCATAGGCATGTATTATGCTTACCCATTTCTGTTGCCTTTCATTTAAGTCCTTCTGCTCCAATAGGTATTTAACACTGTTATGATCTGATTTGACCACAAACCGTGCACCTACCAGATATTCCCTGAATTTGTCTAGTGCGTGCATGATAGCCAACATTTCTTTGTCATAAATGTTGTAGAGTAGCTTAGGACCCCTGAGTTTTCGGCTCTCATAGGCAAGAGGGTGCCTATTCTGCATCAGTAAGGCCCCTATACCTTCTCCTGAGGCATCACACTCCAAGGTGAAAGGCAGGCCGAAATCTGGTAGAGCTAGGACTGGGCACGTGCTCATCACCTTTTTCATCTTATCCATCGTAAATTGAGCTTCTTCACTCCATTTGAAGGCTCCCTTCTTAGTCAAATTGGTCAAAGGTGCACACAGCTGAGAAAACCCTTTGACAAATTTCCTGTAGTAAGTGCACATGCCTAGAAATCCCCTTAACTTTGTGAGTGTCTTAGGAGTAGGCCACTCCATAATGACTTTTATTTTCTCCTGATGTACCTGTACCCCTTTTGCTCCGATGATGTGTGTCCCAAGTAAAGAACTTCTGTCATTCCAAAATCACATTTGGACTCCTTAGCGTACAATGACTGTTTCTCCATGATAGACAGAATTTGGTCCACATGCCGAAGGTGTTCCTCCCACGTCTTGCTGTAAATGAGCAAGTCATCAAAAAATATTAACAAGTGCTTCCTCAACTGTTTGTTGAACACATGGTTCATGCAAGATTGGAACATGGCTGGGGCATTGGTTAACCCGAAGGGCATCACCAAGAACTCATAATGGCCATAATGACATCTGAAAGCAGTTTTTGAGATGTCCTCCTCCCTCATCTTGATTTGATGGTAGCCAGAACGTAGGTCAATCTTTGTGAAATAGACAACTCCATGCAATTCGTCTAGCAACTCATCAATCCTTGGTATAGGGTACCTGTTTTTTATTGTCTTTTTATTCAAAGCTCGAAAGTCAATGCACATCCGCATAGTCCCATCTTTCTTCTTGACCAACACTACTGAAGAAGAAAAAGGGCTAGAGCTCGGCCTGATGTGCCCCATGTCCAAAAGTTCTTTGATGGCCTTCTCTATCTCATCTTTATACTTCTTCGGATGTCTGTATGGTGTGATGATGACTGGTTTAGCTCCTGTCTCTAGCTCAATGATATGCTCAAACCCCCTGTCTGGTGGCACCCCTAGAGGAATCGGTCCAAACACTTTGTTGTGTTTGTCAATGATCTCTTGGATCTTTGGAGTGTAGTGAACCTTACCCTGCTCATCCACACGTGCCGAAATCCTACATTCAGCTGCATACACAATCTCCTCTCTCCTAAAGATGGCTTCCATCCTCTTGGCCGTAACTACCATGGCAGAATTACTTGTCATGCCTCGGAGCACTACCTTTCGTCCACCCTCCTCTGTAAAAGACATCTCCATGGTCTTGTAGTTGGTGGTGATAGGCCCCAATGTGCTGAGCCACTGAACTCCAAGTATTATGTTAGTGTCCGGAAGGTCCATCACATAGACGTCCTGTACTAACTCATGCCTACCCAATGTAAGCTTCATACCTGGAATGTACATGTCACAAGGCATAGTGCTTCCACCTGCTACCTCCACCTTGAACCCTTCAAATTCCACTGTGGGTATATGCCTCCTTCTCAACAATGTTGAGTCAATGAAGTTGTGAGAGGCTCCCCCATCAATCAATACTGATACTTTCTGTCGCTGAAAGACTCCTCTCATCCTAAAGGTGTTAAATTTGGGCACCCCGCTGATAGATGCCAAGGTGGCTTTTCCCTCAACAGTACTGTCTTGTCCTGTGACCTCCTCTGTTGTCTCTGTGGTTTCGGCCTCCATGTTCTGAAGTTGGCCGTAATCTTCCTCCTCATTGTCTAAGGTCACCTCTATGTAGTGCACTTGGCCACGGCCCATGCACTTGTGTGATGGGTTCCATTGTTCTTTGCACGTGAAGCAGAGTTGCTTCCTTCTCAGTTCCCTCCTGGTGTTGTCATCCATTCTGCCACAGTCCCTGTCAAACCCCCTTGGGTCACGTCCCCCCTGGTTCATTGGAGGTCTCTGATCTCTTCCTCCAGTGTTAAGAGGTGGCCTAGGTACAAACTTTGGTTTGGCAACTGGTCCTAGGTCCCTTGTCCTCCAAATAGCATCCTGTAGGTTGGTAGGCTTAAAATCCTTTACCCAACCCTTCAAGGGTTCCATCAACCCTTCATTGAAAAGCATCATAAGTTTGGTTGGTGATATATCATGTACCATGACTGCTAGCCTTTGGAATTCTTCAATGTATACCTCTACTGCTCCTGTTTGCCTGAGTTGTGTGAGCTCCCGGAAGTGCATCTCAGGATCCCACTGATCAAATCTGTCAATGAGTCTCTGAGTGAACTTTGTATAGGTCACTATCCGATTGTGGCCTAGTGTGGTGAGTCCATGATACCACCAGTCATGAGCCTTGCCATCCAAATACATAGTGGCAAACTTGATGGCTTCCATCTCCCTCATGGGATTAAGCTGCAGATAAGTGTCCAGCTTCTGTACCCATGTCTGTGCTGTCATCTTGGTCGTACCATCAAAGTATGGGATTTCCATCTTCCCTACTCTTCGTTCAAACTTATAACTGCTTATGTGGTTCGGCCTGGGCTTGTTTCTAAACTTGAGTTGGCAGTACTGGTCTAGGGACATCCGTCTCTGAATTATCATATCCAAACCATGGTATTCCCTAGTACACTGTGCCATCTACTCAACAAAGTCATCCACCTGCTCCTGTTGTACCTGTTCATCCGTGAATGTAGGTAAGTACGGTCTAGGGTTAGCCCTGCTACCCATATGTCCATGGGACGTACCCCCTCCATGGCTTCCCTCGGATCTGAGAGCCTTCTCTGGATTATACCGAATTTCACCCTGGGATCCACCAGCCTCTTTGCTTCCATACGTCTCAGGGTCTTTCCCCTGGTGATTCATCTGCATCAATAGTCGAGTGATCATCCTCTGGTTCTCATCGATCTTTCTCAGATTCCCATCTACTTTCATCAAGGTCTCAGTGATTTCAGCTTGTTCCCTCCGGTTTGTCTCCTGGATTTCCTGTAAGTGGTGGACCAGGTTGCTTTCTGTACCAGCTAGGGTTTTATGGAATTTTTGGAATTCGGTTGCCAAGAAAGCCAAGCCCTGTGGCTCTCGCTCATCTCCTGATCCCTCCATTTTGGCTTCTGTTTCACTAGCCTACTTCTTCCTTCTGCCCATAAAGATACCACTGTACCTCTGCATGCGCTAATCCTCACAGGTTTGGAGGATCAGAGCTCTAATACCATTGTAATGATCCCAAGCCAATTTTTTGCTTGGAATCACTAACTAACCACTGATTTGATTATTAATTGTTGTGTATGCAGGTTGGCCATGGACATTTCGGCCTTAGGGTTTATTCAGTTATTCATCCACAGATTATACAAGCATTATTGCAATCATGTGAAGATCATCAACAATACACAAGATAGGAACCACAAGCAATAGTTGAACTTTATTATAAGAAAGCAAGCACCTGATACAGATAGTGAAGCAGATCTGGAATAGCTTCAGATGGCTTCAAGACAATAATATAGCTTCATACAAAAATACTCTCGGAGATACAAATCAAGCCTCCCAAAGGCTGTAATAGAAGATGAACGCACAATTGCAAAACTAGGGTTTAAGCCAACCCTCAAGCAACTGGTACGGCCCTGTTGACTGCTGGTACGGCCTGCTGAAGACAATGGATACCAGGGGTTCGACCCTCCTAAAGATGAAGACCCCCAAACGCTACCAAACTCCTCCCAATGATAGATCAAGGCAATGGAAGCCTCCTCCTGAAGTATGGAGCTCAAACACTGAAGCTTCCTCCTCAAACTGCAAAAACCCTAGACTAGTACAACCCTCCTGAAACCCTGAATATGGCCAATAGTACGGCCTAGCTGAATATGGGCTTTGAATCCCCTGAAACTCTCTAGGTTGATAGATCGGGTAGCCACGAGCACCTGAGAGAAGTTTCAAGGTCATACCGCTACATGCCCATGGACCTAATAGGTTGGCTCGTGATGAGACCCCCTATCCACCAACTAGGTCTTGAGTTTTATCTTTTTTATGGGTCCCTTCTTTTCTTGCTGAGAAGCCTTTTATTGCTTTCTCAAGGATCCATGGGCGAAGCATCTCAAGGTTTGATCTTTGGCTTTTAAGTTTTTCCAGCTACTTTTACCCTCTGGGCCTTTAGCCCCTTCTTCCCATAAGGCAAGGTACAACCCTTACTAGCTTGGCAAACTCAATGCCCGAACCAATGTAGGGGATAGATGAGAGGGAAGATGATGAAAAGTGATAAGTATGGAAGGAATGGATGATGACCTTTCATAAACCCACCCAGTGGCAACTCACTCCTAAGGGAACCAACTTGCTAGGGCATTATGTCATCCATACCAGGTATGGACAAGTCAAAAGGCATAAAGTCCAAGCACACGTCATGAAGCAAAAGAGAATTAAATGCACATATTCAAATGCTTTGAGAATCAGAGTGACACATACCATGATACCCGAACTCATTACCTCATGGAGCAAGACCCACTGCTACTTCAAAATCAGGCCGAATGGGATGGATGTCGCTACTGCTGACAAAATGGAGGCGTTGAAGAAGAAGGATGGGCCCTCCAGGGCCAAGCTTAAGTCTATATGGCTCTCGGTACTCCATGTCTAGGACCTGTGGGCCTCGAGACATAATCTCCTTAGTTATCCCTAGGATAGGGGATAACAGGCCCCAAGACACTTCGCAATGTGTCCTCTAAAACTACATCTAAAACTACAGCATGCATCTTCACTCCATTGAAGTGCACCCTAAGGCGTAGTGGGACACTCAGTTAGGCAACTCCTGAAACAACTGTGACCCCTCCATTATAATCCCCAGTTTAATTAATGCTTATGTGGATATAATATGTGGCTACAACCAAGCGATGTAATATGCGAATTGTCCAACAGTCACAACCTTGTAATATATATAAGAATGTTATATGAAACAATGGGGGAGCTCGGCCACTGCCTACCGCTCAATTACAATGTACAAAGAAACTAAAGCAAGCTACCTTCCACCAAGTCTGCCTAACAACCTTGCACACCAACCCCTAAAGTTTCCACAAACCTGCCTCCTATGGGTCATGTCCTCTCCTCTCCGTCACTTAGCCACTCTAAGTCGACCTGTGGTAACAAACCCTTGAACAAGACTACCACAGATCTCCTTGATGACTCTCCCTTGCTTGATGAGCAATGCCTTAGCTCAATGGGGCACCCACTTCTTATACAAGTCATTCCATGCACTTAGAAAGTCGTGTTGTATGAAGTGGACCAAAGTTCACCTCAAGCCAACGTCCGCCAAATTGATCCATCTCTCGTCGAGTCCACTTTGCCCTTGATTTCCTGCCAATGCACCTATCCGCTGCAACCTTTCATCTATAGAATTCTTTCATGCACAACTTGTTAAGGGGAACGAACAACAAGAAGAAGAACAATGAACTTTACTTATGTCCGAAGTGGGTTGCCAATGGGTACCAAACAAAATCATCTCGACAAGGTCAATGGGGGAACATCAGTTTAGGAAAATGGGTTAAATTAATATACATGGGTATTTCCTCCCTTGGACCCCTCTTGGTCATTACCCTAGACACTCCCCTCTCTTGTGGATTAATTCAACCCCCATCTCTTGTTCATGTCCCCTTAGCAGCTGGCATCACGTTTTATTATTAAAACATAGAAATACAATTCACATATTACATTGCTTAGTCGTAGCCACATATTATATCCACATAAGCATTAATTAAGTTGGGGATTATAATAGGGATGTTACAGAACTTTACTTATGTCTGAAGTGGGTTGCCAATGGGTACCACGCAACATCATCTCTGCAAGGTCTGGTGGGGGAACATCTCGATGCAACTGCTCTTGGCCCCAAGACACTTCGCAATGTGTCCTCTAAAAATGCAGCATGCATCTTCACTCCATTTAAGTGCACCCTAAGGCGTAGTGGGACACTCAGGCAACTCCTGAAACAACCGTGACCCCTCCATTATAATCCCCACTTTAATTAATGCTTATGTGGATATAATATGTGGCTACGACCAAGCGATGTAATATGCAAATTGTCCAACAGTCACAACCTTGTAATATATATAAGAATGTTATATGAAACAATGGGGGAGCTCGGCCACTGCCTATAGCTCAATTACAATGTACAAAGAAACTAAAGCAAGCTACCTACCGCCAAGTCTGCCTAACAACCTTGCACACCAACCCCTGAAGTTTCCACAAACCTACCTCCTACGGGTCCTATCCTCTCCTCTCCGTCACTTAGCCACTCTAAGTCGACCTGCGGTAACAAACCCTTGAACAAGGCTACCGCAGATCTCCTTGATGACTCTCCCTTGCTTGATGATCGATGCCTTAGCTCAATGGGGTACCCACTTCTTATACAAGCCATTCCATGCACTTAGAAAGTCATGTTGTATGAAGTGGACCCAAGTTCACCTCAAGGCAACGTCCGCCAAACTGATCCATCTATCGTCGGGTCCGCTTTGCCCTTGATTGCCTGCCAATGCACCTATCCGCTGCAACGTTTCATCTATAGAATTCTTTCATGCACAACTTGTTAAGGGGAACGAACAACAACAAGAAGAACAATGAACTTTACTTCTGTCCGAAGTGGGTTGCCAATGGGTACCACCCAGCATCATCTCCACAAGGTCAGTGGAGGAACATCTCGGTCCAACTGCTCTTGGCCCCAAAATACTCTGCAATGTGTCCTCTAAAATTGCAGCATGCATCTTCACTCCACTGAAGTGCACCCTAAGGCACAGTGGGACACTCAGTCAGGCTACTCCAGGACCAACCACAACCTGTAGCAGTAGCTCAGGATCACCCTCTACCTCCATCCAACACCCAATGCCCTCCAGCACTATTCCAAACAACCATTCGCAAGGTCACTCCAACACTTCTGCCAAGTTTTGTCCCCATGAGCACCCAAACATTCCAGGCCTCTTCCCATCCAAAGGATGATAAAAAATCTACCTCAAACCAATCAAATCACCCTCCCAATCTAGAGCTTCCTTCTAAAACATGGTGAAAAGCACCCAACACAATTTTGAAACCAACTTCTTAAAGAAGTTGCGCTCTGATACCACCTGTCAAGGAACCTAATAGTCTTGCCCGAACTTTTTCGTCATCTTCGATCGTGTGGCACCACGTTGTCTCAGCTATACTGGCTTGACCAACCTACGCCTACTACAATCGAACTACGCCTCTTCGCTCAAAGTCTTCCCATAGCTTTGCTTTAAGCTACAATAGTTAGATGCACCAAGTCCTACTCAACTTAGATTGTCCAACAATCAGACTAGGTGTGAATCCAACCGCAACCTTGAGACATTCTGCAGCAATACTTAGCCAATTTAACACTTAGGCAACAAAAGCATACATGGAACCATAACACTCAACACATATAGAACATCTGCAAGGCATAATACATGTGAACAGGCAACACCCAAGCCAGGTGCCTAACACCCTTGTAATATATATAAGAATGTTATATGATACAATGAGGAAGCTTGGCCACTACCTACAACTCAATTACAATGTACAAAGAAACTAAGGCAAGTTTCCTTCCACCAAGTTTACCTAACAACCTTGCACACCAACCCCTAAAGTTTCCACAAGCCTACCTCCTACAGCTCTTGTCCTTATCTCCATCACTTAGCCACTCTAATTCACCTGCAGTGCCAAACCCTTGAACACGATTACCGCAAATCTCCTTGATGACTCTTGCTTGCTTGATGATTAATGCCTTAGCTCAATGAGGCAACCACTTCTTATACAAGCTTTTATGTGCACTAAGCAAGTCGCATTGTATGAAGTGGACCCAAGTTCACCTCAAGTCAACGTTCGCCAAACCAATCCATCTCTCGTCGAGTCCACATTGCCATCGGTTGCCCGCCAAGGGACCTACCCGCTGCAACCTTTCATCTATGAAACTTTGTCATGGACAACTTGTTAAGGGGAACAATCAACAAGAAGAAGAACAATGAACTTTACTTCTCTCCGAAGTGGGTTGCCATGGGTACCACACAGCATCATCTCTACAAGGTCTGTGGGGGTACATCTTGGTCCAATTGCTCTTGGCCCCAAGACACTTCAAAATGTGTCCTCTAAAACTGCAGCATGCATATTCACTCCATTGAAGTGCACCCTAAAGCGTATTGGGACACTCGGTCAAGCTACCTGGACCAACTGCGACCTATAGTAGTAGCTCAGGATCATCCTCCGCCTTCGTCCAACACCTAGCGCTCTTCAGCATTGTTCCAAACAACTGTTTGCAAGGTCGCTCCAACACTTGTGCCAAGTTTTGTCCCCATGAGCGCCCAAACATTCTAGGATTTTTCCCATCCAAAGAATGATAACAAAGCTTCCCCAAACCAGTCAAGTGGCCCTCCCAATATAGTTCTTCCTTCTAAAACATGGTGAAGAGCACCCAACACAATTCTGAAACCAACTTCTTGGAGAAGTTGAGCTCTAATGACTCTTGCTTGGTTGATGATCGATGCCTTAGCTCAATGAAACACCCACTTCTTATACAAGCTTTGTCGTGCACTTAGCAAGTCGTGTTGTATGAAGTGGACCGAAGTTCACCTCAAGCCGACGTCTGCCAAATCGATCCATCTCTAGCCGAGTCCATGTTCAAGTTTCCTCGAGCCCACCTATTGCTCTCGTCCCCCAAGTTTTACCGCACCCAGGTCATCCCATCCACAAGGTGTCTCGAGCTCATCGAGGTCGCCCCGTCACTCCATTTGTCCGCACCTAAGTGGGTCGACGCATCTGGTTGCATCTCCATCTGCCAAAGGCAACTTCTTCTACATGCCATGTGGACAACTCACTCCTTAGGTCCGCACATCCGATTTGTGTGCCCAAGTCGCCCCAAGTTCCATATTTAGGCAACATGGATAGTCACCACTCCATCCAACCAATCGGAAAAGCGCATCTAGCATTTCGTCTGTCTGCGACAGCCTTCTGTACTCGGCATGGCAGCACACCTACTACCATCTGCAGGCAGAGTTCTTATACCTAGGCTCCATCTTTCAATCCAACTACTAGCCTCCTTTCCACAACTCTTATTTGGGTCCAATTCTCCAATCTCCTCTCCACTTTTAGTGATATGAATCTCTCTGTAATATTAAGAACACTCTACGTAACACTTCAAAAGCAAGGAGACAAAGCATAGACACATCACCACACATGCGCGTGTAGACACGAACTTCAATAATGGGTTTCCAACAAAAATTAATCCGGTATCCAAAGATTACTCATGGAAACAAACACTGGACTATGAACAAGTTTCCTCCCACTGCAAAGCATGTTTAGAAACAAAAAACATCATGGCTCAATGTTTGAAGCACCTGAAGAGTGGCCAATCTCGGAAACCTCATAAGAAATCCACATGGTGGGATAGTGCAAAGAAAGAATATCAGTTGATTCACAAGGAATCCCCTTTGATCACTCAGGAATTACAGCCCATCTAGACAAGACCAAATCCAATAACAACCCACGCTAAGAAAGCAAGTTCTCCAAGGGCTCCTTATTCCCCTTCGTTGTCACTGAAACTCAATCCCTCTCTTGATCCATCCACCTCTTCTCAACCAATCCCCCCACCTCAAGTTCACTAGGCTGACCAGGTTGAGGAAGAAGAACCAAAGCAAGTAGAGGAGAAACAAGTCTCATTGAAGAATCCAGATCCCTCATTGGAGAATCCAAATCAAAGCCAAGGTGACCATCAGGAACCAGAAACGTTTACTCGGGCCCTAGAGGAGGAATGGACAAAAGTAGTTCAGAAGAAAAAGAACACTTCATCCCTGCAGCCAATGATGACCAAAAATAGTCACCGAACCTTATTTCATACATGTATTGCTTTTGCACTCTTTTACGTTTTTAGTTTCTTTACATTTACTCATGTATTTCAGGCTATGAAATAAATTTTGGGCAAAATGAATTTTTAGTAGTTGGAAGAAATCCCAACCTTCTAGAGCTGGGCATATCTTCCACATCTAGCCACAAGCATACATTTTGTATTACAAAGCTATCTAGTTCAGCCACAACGTCTTTTAATATAAAAACATAACTATTACTATTAAAAAAAACATTGTTGACCTATAGAAATATGATAAGTGGCACTATAGGTAGTGAAAAAGAATAACACTGATGATGACTGACTATACCATGTTGGAAGCATTCCACTTATAAGAAAGGATTACATGCAAACCACTAAACAAAATATAGCAGAACATAACAATATTCTGTACAAACATGATTCATAGAAGCCTAAATATGTAACCTAAACTTATGTGACAAAGAAGAAATAAATGGAATTCCATTTCAATTTTTTCATGGGCAGATCGTCAGGAAAATCATCTTCTAGTTTAACCAAAGGTTGATCTCCTTGCTGCAAAGGTAAAGACTCCTACTAATTCAAATCTGCATTGCTGATTTATTATTCTTCCTTGGATTTCTTATCATCATTAAAGGAAGAAACTAACGAACACACTTGAAAACCCGGTTCTCTAGCTTCATATTTATGGGACTCTGTAGATGGCTCAAGTTTTGCAACTACTGGTTCCTGATCTTCCAAGCACGAGTCATCATCATCATGTTCATCTCTGGAAACTTGATAAGATGCAAGGTTTCCATCATTATGTTCTTCTACAATGGCAGAAAGTTTCTGCAATATGTGGGCAACCTTAAGGAATTCCTCAACTCTTTCAACATCCAAGAAAGCTTGCCCTAAATTTGTTGGTTTCTGACTCAAAAAGAGATTACGAAACTCTGGATCAAAAGCAAAGGCATAATACACCATAATGTTTCTTGGTCGGTATGTGGAGGATGTTAATATTATGGTAGCTGCGGAGGTATTTACCTCCACGTGTGAACCTGACGAGAATAGAAGACTCTGGGAAGCAAGGGAAACCCTAATGAGTTGGCTAATAACCCTAGAAGCCTTGTCGGCCCAAGAGGATAATTTATATTAGGTTATTAGCCTCCAAGAGAAGAAGTCGGCCAGAAATAATAATAATATACTGAACAGACACATACCCAGAAGGAGAAGTCGACCCCAGCAAAACTGGCAGATCCAGTATAAATACAAGGCGCCAGTTCTCATTTGTTACATCTCAGTAGTTGCAGAGAGAGCCAAATCTGCGCAAGCAGTTGCAGTTTTGGTGCGCAAGTTTCTGGGAGAGCTAGGAAAGTGATGCGTTGGCTTGGATATCTCTTGGCTAGGGTTTGGGACTATCTGATCAGTCTTTTGTGTTGCGCTATCCTTGGGGAGAGATGCGCTGTCCTTTGTTTGTCTATCTAGCCTAGGGTTTGCTTCTGGAAGAATTCTCAGTCAAGGTTAAGGTGCTCGGAGGGTGGCTTCAGCCTGTGGTTGGGTGACGAGGGTATCGTCAATGGTAAAACGAGCACAATCTTCTATATTCTAACAGGTTATGGGCCCACACCCCTTCAGTCAACCTAAAATGCTGGAAGGAAACATAGCCGCTAGACATTGAGCTCGTTGAGGAACTGCCGCTAGGGTTACTAGCAGGAGCAGTTTCCAGAAGCACTGCAGCTAGGGTTACTAGCAGAAACAGTTGCAGAAACCCTAAACCTCTTGTCGTGGCACCTTAAGTGACGAGATTGACCTAATCTCTGGATGGATCAGTGCGCCCTAGCCCGGCGCATCTCCTAGTACTCTCAAAAGGCCAAGACGTGAAGTTTGGATTTCTGGTCAAATCTAGGGTTTGACCAAGTCAAGCAAGCCATGACGAACTCTATGAAGTCTAAGAACAAGCTAGATGGAGCCTCTAACTTCAGAGCATGGAAGACAAGGATTGACCNTGAGTATCATAGTGGATTCCATAAAAGACCACTTGATACCCTACATCTCCCATCTTGACTCATCAAAGAAGATGTACGATGCCCTAACAAATCTCTTCTCAGTCAGAAACATTGAACAAGTTATGAGTCTGAAGAATGAGCTCCGTAACATGAAGATGAATGATGACGACAGCATAACATCATACTTTGTAAGGATCTCCCAGCTAAGAGATCAACTACAAGCTATTGAAGAGATCACTTCAGAAAAGGAATTGGTGAACATAGTACTCAATGGTCTTCCCAAGACATGAATGCATTTGCCGCAAGCATGAACACAAGGAAGGAGTACCCGACATTTGAAGAACTTTGGACTTGCTGTGCTCAAGAAGAATCAAGGATCAATGCAAAGGAGAAACCTCAAAAGAAATATGATGATCAAGCCTTCACAGCAAGATTCAAGAACTTCAGGGACAAAAGAAAGTTCGGTTCAAGGAGGAAGCCAAATCAAGAGAAAGACATTTCAGAAATACAATGCTTCAACTGTCAGAAGTACGGTCACTACAGGAATCAGTGTCACGAGCTAAAGAAAAGGAAGAAGAAACACAAAGCATCGATTGCCGAAGAAAAGGAACCTACTAAGAAGACTAAGCAAGATGGATGAGACTTCTTCTACTAAAAGGTAACAACACTCTTCTTATTTCTTATACATATCTTGCTTGCATCGTCTCTGTACATATCTTGTATATCTATCTCTTGGAAGATAATGTGTTCCAAGAAGGACTATACCTATGAAGAACAACAAGATAAGGATTGCTATACAAGAAAAGATGAAATATATTATGTGATAGCTACTACAAGATAAGCCGAAATCAGAATCAATCATAAAGAGACTTAATAGAAGCAAAGACAGAAAGAAGTTAGCAATCGAGAGGAAATTGGAAAAAGACTTATGACATTCTATAGAAGACAACAAGACGAAAGCATGGACTCTGTTAGACAAAAGAGCCAATTATATATTGCAGAAGACAATAAAGATGCAAATGGAAGCGTGGACTCTGATAGATGAGAAAGTCAACTATACATTGCAGAAGTCAATAAAGATGCAGATGGAAGCATGGACCCTGTCAGACAGAGGAAGCCGATTACATACATCTATACATGAAGCAAGGATTAGGAGGGAGCTAATCCTATGATCCAGTGAAGATGACTAAATGTATATCCATGGTAGCAGTCATGAAAGACAGCATGTGTTCAATTCAGCCGCAGAAAAAGACTTCTTCAGAAACCTTAAAGTATTCCTGGTTGTCCATCCAGATCCGTGATCCTATGATAAAGGTAAGAAGTGAAATCTTTAGAACATGCAATCTACAAGAAACATGAAGAAGAAAGAGATAATGAAAAACATGAAGAGGAACATGAAGATTCCAAGAAAGAAAGAAAAGCCAGAACAACCAGTCATTACATCAATAATTTAATCACAAGATTACCAAGCCTGATATAAAAGCAACCAAGTAGAAGAGTTGAAAGTCGTGATGAAGAACAGTGTATGGAAGACTTATGAATGAAAGCATTGCGAGATCCAGAACTAGAGGTTCTCTCAGATGGAGGGAGAACACTATGATGATTACTTGTTCCAGTACACCAGACATATCACTGCATGAGTCATTATATCATCCGCAACATCCATGAGTTGGAATTCTACATCAGATAAATGCAAAGTATGTTCTCCAGAGAAATTGAATAAAGAGCGCAATCTCAAGACTTTGAGGTATACCAGAAAGAGACTCTTGTATGCAAATAAGAAGAAGACAACTTGGTGAAGAACCTCCAGTGCACAGCAGAAGCGTGGTGAAGATTTTCTATAACACCAAGATGACTACTCAGAAGATCAGATCTCATGATGACAGAAGAAGTACCACATGGATATGTTCCAGTTCTCCAACTATGATATACTCTATTGTTCAGATCTACACAGTGTTCCAAGACTAAAGTACAAGCATTACATTATCCATGATGAAGTCCAGAAAGGAGAAAGTGATTCTCCAATACATATCTCCGCAGATGAGCAGATAAACATACATTTTGGTAAAGCCTCTATTCAAGATGAAAGGACTTGCATACTCAAGCCAGAGCTCATGGAAATAACTCTCTTAGCTGGAAGGGAAGACTCTCCAAACTAGAAAAAGGTACGCAAACATTTATTTTTATGATTGAAATAACTCTCCAGTTAGGAGGGAGCATTGAAAATATCATTTATCTTTGTAATTGAAAAATAGTCCAGATTGGACAGATGCTTTCCTGTTCGGAAAGTGGATTGAGATTTATGACGGACAGTGACTTCCCATTGTAGTTAACATGGGAGATAGACTGATTGCTGATGTATCATAGACAGCGACTTCCCATTATGGGGAGTGGTCTAGGACAGTCATTCTTCTTGGCAATCACTCTGAGTAGTGGTCAAGTAGAATGATCCGCCTCGCCGGGTAGTCATTCTTTCGAAGTTCACAGTTGTGAGCAGTTTCAAAGAATCGTTCGTTTTGGAGGTTGATGCAGGACAAACATTCCTCGAGGGCAGACTCATTCTCTCCAGGTTACACTTTGTTTAGTGTCAGAGAAATGGCCCAGGGTGGGGAATGGTCCGGACAGTTATTCCTCGAGGGCAGACTCATTCTCTCCAAGTTACACTTTGTTTAGTGTCGGAAGAATGGCCCAGGGTGGGGAATAGTCCAGGCTCAGCAATTAGNAGGGTGGGGAATAGTCCAGGACAGTCATTCCTTAGGGCAGACTCATTCCCTCCAAGTTACACTTTGTTTAGTGTCGGAGGAATGGCCCAGGGTAAGGAATGGTCCAAACATTTCTCGAGGGCAGACTCATTCTCTCCAGGTTACACTTTGTTTAGTGTCGGAGGAATGGCCCAGGGTGAGAAATGGTCCAGGCTCAGAAATCAGAAATAATCCTTCTTCCTTTGTTGAGAAGAATGTGGCAGATAGCCCATTGTTGATATTGAGGGCAGACATTCTTTCAGATCTCACAGACGTGAGTGAAAGATTGGCCCAAATGATCACTGTTGATATTCTATACTGAGGGCAGAGATTCTTTCAGATCTCATAGACGTGAGTGAAAGATTGGCCCAGTTGATTCAGTTTTTATCATAACATTGTTTCTATACAGGTTGCTATCAGATGTTTGTTATAAAGAATATATGACAGTAGATGTAAACTACTATGGTGGATATGTTCCACTATTTGTGAGGCAGATATTCTTTCAGAACTCACAGATGTGAGTGAAAGATTGGCCCGGAGACTGCTTATCTCCAAACAGTAGATATAAACTACTGTGGTGGATGTGCTCCACTGTTCGTGAGGCAGATATTCTTTCAGAACTCACGGATGTGAGTGAAAGATTGGCCCAACTAATTCAGTATATATCATAACATTGTTTCTATGCAGATGTTTGTTATGAAGACTGTATGACAGTAGATGAGGACTACTGTGGTAAAAATGTTTCATTGTTCGCAACTATACATTGTTGATCAAGTACTTGTGTGTTACTTGATGTAGTAGTTAACCACTGGATTGTAATTGTGTACTACTATGAATAGACACAGTTGTGTTCTATTCATGTTCTAATTGCCTTGAAGACTATCAGCAAATTATTGGAGATGATGATCATTCAGATGAATGATGAACAGAGATTTTTCCAGACGGAAAACAGTTCAGAGCTTTTACTCCTCTTGTATCACTCTATGGTGAGAGTGACTTATCCAGCATCATATCTAACTACTCAGATGAAGTATGGTTTCGAGAATTGATGCAGCTAATGGTGATGGTGATGCTCATGATTTAGTCATGAAATAGTCTAGATGACTATATTGATGCTACCAGGTAAATGGTATGTTTTGTGCTCAAGTCCATTACCTGTAAATACCTCTCTAGCTAGGAGGGAGTGTTAATATTATGGTAGCTGCGGAGGTGTTTACCTCCACGTGTGAACGTGACGAGAATAGAAGACTCCGGGAAGCAAGGGAAACCCTAATGAGTTGTCTAATAACCCTAGAAGCCTTGTCGGCCCAAGAGGATAATTTATATTAGCTTATTAGCCTCCAAGAGAAGAAGTCGGCCAGAAATAATAATAATATACTGAACAGACACATACCCAGAAGGAGAAGTCGGCCCCAGCAAAACTAGCAGATCCAGTATAAATACAGGGCGCCAATTCTCATTTGTTACATCTCAGCAGTTGCAGAGAGAGCCAAATCTGCGCAGGCAGTTGCAGTTTTGGTGCGCAAGTTTCTGGGAGAGCTGGGAAAGTGATGCGTTGGCTTGGATATCTCTTGGCTAGGGTTTGGGACTATCTGATCAGTCTTTTGTGTTGCGCTATCCTTGGGGAGAGATGCGTTGTCCTTTGTTTGGCTATCTAGCCTAGGGTTTGCTTCCGGAAGAATTCTCAATCAAGGTTAAGGTGCTCGGAGGGTGGCTTCGGCCTGTGGTTGGGTGACGAGGGTATCGTCAATGGTAAAACGAGCACAATCTTCTATATTCTAACAGAGGATCTTATCACATGTATTGATAAATCTGACATGGAACTCAGGAATAGTTTACTCTTCTCCCCTTTTAATGTCACAAAAATCCACAATAATATCCTGCACCCACTGCATGTATTCAACATCCATGATCAATCATGATCTTTCTTCAATGGAGTCGCCAATGGACGAGCACTCACTAGCCTAGCAACTCTCTCATCAAAAGAGATTGCTCCATAGGCCTAACAACCTGTTTCTTTAGCCCAAACCGCCAAGGATTTATACGGTAATTGTTAGCTTCCCAGTTCTCTCAGCAAATGTATCGATAATGGAATGATGGAGTGAATGATGGAATTACAATAATTCCCAATAATATATTTGCATGCTCTTAACTTGACACTTGTCACCTTATGAACTAACTTTGACCCCACTTGGTGACTCGTTCCCAACCTTCAAGAACTTAGGATAAAATTATATCACAATTTTTGTCTTTAGGAATAATGTTATAATACTCCCTTGGCTTAAGCCCCCCCTTGACTTAGCCCCTCTTCCTAGACCCTTAGCCTCCCTTTCCCTCTCGTGGAGTACTAGCCCCCCATACTTTTTTCGTCTGATTTGGTCTGGAGCGGTGATGTATTTTATTAATATCATCGTGTCTAATTGCATATTACATTTATTCGGCTCGTTGGCCTTTCAACTCATAGGCTCCCTAGCCTAATCACACAGGCAATCTGGCCTCCAAACATATATACAAAGGCACTCTGGCCCAAAACATCCCAGCTCACCAGCCTATAAAGCATGTGTACATTTATAATTGGGGTTCGGACTAGGGGTATTACAACCATCTAGTTCAATGGCAAGGATAACTAAACCAATGAATATACTCCAGAGATGGCATGAAACTCCAAAATGGCAAAGATTTTTGGCTGCAAGGTAAGAAACCTCCATGTGCATTGAACCTCACACTCAGGAAGTTTGTCAATACGCTGATATATAAATAAGGTAAGCAAATACCTCTTGGGAATCACTGACTCACACAGAAAAACAAAAGATAACATCATCATCAAAATAATAGTCTAATTTTAAGGTCACAATCTCGCCGGACACCAAAAGTATGTACGAGACCCCTTTGTTTAAATGTGATCTTGTAGTTTTAGAATTTCTTTTAGAAAAACTGAATTTAGTACTTTTAATAGCTCCCTGTCAAGTGTTTGTCCACCACAAATACTCAGCATTTAAAAATGTTCCAGAATATGGAGATTCAGAATACACAAATGCTTGCATGCATTTAAAAACCCAGCATACCTTGTAAGTGAGGTTACATGGCTTCGAGTGCTAAAAAATTGTAATCTCTAGAATGAGAAGCGAAAGAATAGCTAATAGCCTAATAGGAACCTAACTATAGCCAAACAATTAGCAGGTTTTTTTGGGTTACCTCTGGAAAGGCCCAAGACCCCTGCTGCCAACAACCAGAATATCAGGGCATACTCGTTTTACTTCATGGCAAATCACCTCCTTTGGATCTCCTATTTTGATCCATGCCTCACATGAAACCTGGTATGAAGGAGACATGCTTTGAGGCAAAATATCAGGAGAATGAAATCATATACAAGAAATAGGAAAACTTATAAAAGTGTATAGCAAGTGTTGATAACAATCATTAGATACAGCAGATTTTTCACAATCTATTAAGTAGTTGGATAACTAATAGCATATCATAATAGTGGCACTAAAATTTGAAAATCAGAAGTTATTGAAAGATGAATTACAGCTGATCTGTGCCTACCCCAATTTCATTGCAGCGCCCCACAAAATATTCTAGCAAATGAATCCCCCTGATCTTTTCTTTGTTCTCCATGTCCTTGAAATCCTGTGGCGAAGCAAAGATGCTATCTATATCATTGAATCCTGCATTGTAACATTTTATGGCCAGAAATTAGTGAACAATAAAATTCCTGGAAGACCACAAAGGCAAAAGCATATGTCAATGGGGGGAAAACAAAGTAAACAACCACCATAAAATTAATCAAAATCAGTTGCCTATAATTAAACTGAAAAGTTCAAAGTTCAAACAGCTTCATAGGCTTGGTCCAATTCCCAACAAGACATTGATCTAACATGCATACACCATATGCTAAGCATTGAGAAGAATGCACAATTCATTGTGAATAAAGTGGACAATTTATTGTATTAACTTGTATTTGTGTTTATTCTGCATAGAAGTCAGAATAAAGAAAACTACGAGTAATTATTTGTCAATATCTAGATATTTCCTGAATTACACAGATTTCTATTGCCCTCTTACAAATGGCTGGATGGTATGGGAAACAAAAAGGAACCCACTGTAGTAAGTCTAGGGCAGGAATCTAACTCTCAGGTGGATGTCTATGGGAGAATGACTTATAGCCATATCTGTGTACTAGAATACCTTTGACTGGTGAGGCAAAGGTATCTGATCTGAATCTGAGGATAAATTAAACAAACAACAGACCTTACTATTCAACCAAAACATGTTAATCGCATAACCTTCTCTAATCCTCACCAAGTATTTTTCTTTTATGAAAGTTTTTCCCTTAAACTCAAAAGAAGGATTACAGCTCACTTGTGAAGCACCACAGCCCTCGAGGGGCGGTCCAATGATCACAAGCACTTCCATTTTAAGCTGCCATGATAGGGGGTCCTATTCTATCAAGTTCATCAAGGAGATGCACCAGGCTGCAACCACTTATTCGTCAAACCTTGGTGGGTGGCCTGACATGCCACCATCTTCACCACTGACCTCAGCAATTCATTTTGTCCTTAATAAAACAGCTAATCATAATAAATCACGCCTACTCATAACCAATTGTGCATCACCCTAATCTTACACTAAATCATTCTTTTACCATCCTCACTCCAGGAGCCCAGAGTCCACAGTAAGATTGCATTAATAAGAGCAACTCCAAAAATACTTTAAAATGGGACAAGTATTAGTTAATTGGACTCTTTTTATCTGATTGAAGTTAGAACTAAGTTCTACCAAATAGAATAATATTAGATAAAACTGCATAGCATCTAAATAAGTTCAACGTGCTAATCACGTTTCCACGAGACAGAGAGACAATGTGATGAACATTAATCCATATTTTGATATGACAATATCCTCTCACCTATTACCAACATCAATACAAGAATAACCCATATCACATGAATGCAACCAGTACTCATATGGGACTGCTGATACAAAGACACTTTCTCAGCATAAAATATAACAAGAAAACTAAGTTTCTTCAAGTTATAGGCTAGTGCTATAGTTGCAATAACCAGGTTGTTATAACCAATGTTAGATGAACCTGCCACAAGAAAACTAAGTTTCTTTAAACTACGAAATATCTAGATTGTCATCGTAGTCAAGAAGTTTGTGGATACAAATGCTTTTAGTGGTCATGTGGCACTAATAATAAAAGCCACTCACTGTGTGGCAGGAAAACAGAGCTTCTTCAAATATGACACTCTAGAAAGATGAGACTACTAATACTACCAGTCCAGGAAAACAGAGCTTCTTCAAATATCACACTCTAGAAAGATGAGACTACTAATACTACCAGTCCTTTTATAGGACCAGCAAATCAAACCAACTTTGTCAGCTTGAGGTATGACAAGAAAACTGAGCTTCTTCAAGGGAAAGGCAATTAAAGCTCTGACAGTCCATAGGGTTGTGACTACCAACTCTACAAGTGCTCATATGGGACTCCTAATACATACTTTGTCAAACTTGTCAAGTGATAAACCCAATCCCATTGAAGGATACTACATTGAACCCAATACAGCAACAAGGACCTTGTAAGATCACATCAGTGTAATTCTTTCATTGTTGTCAATGAGCCAACACCCATATGGGTAGGGCATGTCCTCTGTTCAGGAGAGGCAGAGGCTGACGAATGGGCCTTTACCTTTCAATCGGCTCTGTTGAATCCCCTTTTAAGGAGGTTGATTTGAAAAGAGCCTTGGACCACTTTCAGTGAAATCACAAATGGATAGGCTATGGTGATCAAACATCCCTACTTGGCCAGTACAGAACTCCCAGGCCCGGTGAGAGCAGGGGCGGGTGCCTAATAAATTATGGAGTTACATTTGAACCACGACAGCCAGAGGCAGACTACTGGGCCTTTACCTTTCAAGCAGCTCTATTGGATCCATTTGGAGAGGTTGATTTGGCCTGAAAAATTAATGAGCCTTTACCTTTCAATAACCTATGTTGCATTTGGGGAGGTTGATTTAGCGAGAACCCTGACCACTTTAAGTGAAATCTCAAATGGGTAGACTACTATGATAAAAAATTCCTACTCGGCCGGTACAGAAGCCCGAGGACACCAAGCCACAGTAAGAATATGGATAAGTACCTAACAAAATTTGGACTTACAATTGAACCCTGAGCTTAGCTAGCTCAAAATTAAAAAATAAAAATAAAACTAAAACCGTGGAACATGAAGTGGCTCTGGTTAACTAATATGGTAGTAGGAAGCATTTGTCAAATGCTAGAATCAATACCTCTATCATCATTCCATTGAATGGGTGAACAAGTAAAATACCATTATCCTTATCGATTCCTAATCAAGCCAAGATTCCAGCAATGTATATTAAACAAGCATACCCAAAATTCTTGAAATACTAATTATGTCCAGAATAACAAATGTTTTTGTGTATGGGCACATACCATCTTCGTCGGGGATCTGTACATGCAAGAATTGCAGCTTGAAGTCTTGGTTGCCTCTGCTTCGGATGAGTTTCTTGATGGTCCAGTCGAATGCAGTTTTGCTGCTGATGGAGGGATGAGGGTACCCCTTCAGAGAGGACTGGTTCACACCCATCAGTATTCGAGTCGGGCCTTCCTGTCCCTCTTCCATTATATTCTATTCGAATTCTCTCTGAAATTTCCTGCGCCTGCCCTCCTTCGTGAAGATGACTATCCTTCAATCCCTGGTAAAGAAATATTCAAAGTACGTCCAACAAGTGTATTTATATAGCTCTAAGACACTTGGAAGCTTCGAATCAAATGAGTCCCATTCATGCTGTAGGATTTCCTTTCCCTTTGCCATATGGTCTCGTTTGGGGTGACACGTCACACGCTTCACCATCTTTGTTTTTAACCCTATGGCGTCGTATGAGTCGGAAGGCTTTTCGAAGTAAAAGAAATGTGTTCCCTTAGGCCTGCGTTGTGGCTAAAGTGAGGTGGTCTTCGTGGGTTTGATTCTCCGAGGTTTTGTAATGCAATCCACCATAAGATGGAGAGTGCATTTATAATCATTTTGAAATAGGAAGAAATGGGTTAAGTATGAGTTTTATTATAGTGGAAAAAATTATCATAATTTAATTGTTAATTAGTAATATAAATAATAAACAATGATTAAATTAATTATCAATTAGTAATTCAGATAAGTATTAAGAGATAACAACTAATATTAAATTATCATAATTTAATGGAAAAAATTATTATAACTCAATTATCATAATGAAAAAATTTATCATAACTCAATTATAAATTATTGATAAARATAACTTTTAGTTTCATTAAATTTYATAATTCACCAAACAAACAAATACTTATATAACCATTTAAACCTCTTCCATTAAATTTCATAATARACTAGACAAAAAAAATACTTACCTTTTTTATATATTTTTTTCTATTTACACAGCACTTACCAATAGATCTAAACCCCTATTAACAAATCATAAATTATTATTAATAATTTARTTATTTGAAATTAAGAAATGGATAGAACCTTACATACATGCAATCAGCAATTTTGCTTACTACAATTGCGAGTTCGTTACCCATGTGGAGCAATATTTCTCGGAACTCAAATAAATRAGGGTTTGATATAGGAAAAACATCATATGAGAAGGAGCGACGATACGAGCCACTCCTCCGACCACCGGGAGGGGAAGGATAATTAGTGTGAATAATTTATTATTTTATTTTAAAATAGATAAAATTGTAAATTAATATTAATAATTTGTTTTAAATATCATTTATTTTAGTATTAAATATTAAATGATGTTAATTTATGATTTTATCCATTTTCAAATAAATAATATATATTAAAAAAAATCTATTAAAAATATGTATATTAAATTTTTAATAAATAATAATAAAATAATATAATTTATAAATTAAAAAATTAAATTTATTTAAAATAAAACTTCATTTCAAATAAATAAATTACATAAAAAAAATTAATTATTTTTTTTTCTAATATTAATTTTAAGAAATTTTATTATTATAAAAAAAAAGTTGAAGTCTAAGCTTACAACAAAAAAACAGGTTACTTGTCATAGTGTTAAATACCTCGAGCTTAACTAAGTATAGAACCACAACTTAGAACAAAGTCCAATAAAAAAAGATTTTTGAAATACTGAAAATAAACTAAACATAATAATTTTAAAGATGAAGGGTAATTAATCCCAATAAAACTTGAAATTATCCACAAATCAATGATCTTCAATAATATGTTTATTGATAATTCAAGTTATTACTAATTTGTATATTTATAATTTAAATTATTACCAACTTGTTTGTTCATGACTTCTCTTTTTTAAACAAGGGTTACATGGCAAGGGAGTTTATGCCCACTTAGTTGGGAAATACATGTTGAACAATGAAACTTAATACTAGCACAGTCATAAGTCACTCGTGGCTGGTGAACGCCGAAATAACCGAGCCTTAAGCATTAAATAACCGATGCGGTAAGACGACGCGGTAAGAGCTCCACGCAGGAAAATCTCGCCCAGTAAATAATAGTTGGAGTAAAAATCATGGCTGGTAAACTTGGACTTTTTAGAAAATGAAACGTTAATCACTTAGAGGTGGCAATCAGCTAGCCATCATAGTAAAGTTTAAATATGATTAAGTAAAAGTAAAAAAATAAACATGTAAATGGATGTCTTTATAATAGTGAGGAAGTTAGTGGTTGAAATCATAATCATTGATTTATTGGGACGACTAAGAATATTCCAACAATATTTAATCTTGTCCATACAAAACTGATTAAGTACTAAAAACATATTAAATGTGTCCATTGTCAATAGGTGTATGCCTTTCGGCGTAATAACTAAATGCACAAGTAATGAATATTTTTTGTCAAAAAATAATAATTGAGAGTTGTTTGTTATTCAAAATGTATAATGATAGTGGAACTATAATATTCATAAATATAATATAAATATAATAATAAATAATATATTAGATAATAAATATAATAATGCATAATAATAAATACATAGTACAATTTTTTATATTTAGATGTGATGATTGGTGAAATTCATTGATTATGTAATTAATTCTACATATTGAAAGACTTGAAGGGAGCAATAACACTTCAATTCTATCCATCAATTAGAAATGAGAAACACAAATATTTTTATTATATCCAAAAATATATATTTGTTTTTGTATGTTAAACATTACATTGCATACACAAATTTATGGTAAAAGGCAAATTAATGTCACATCAAAAACAAACTCATTGTTATAGTCCCATGGCAATGACTAATAAACAATATCAAAAGTGGGTATTTAATGTTTCCATAGTTGTATATGAACAATACTACAAAGAATAAGCATAATAATTTTTATACAGTGAATGGTTAGTTGTGTAGAATTGAAATTTTCTTAGCAAAGTAATTGACAATTATATTTAATTAAATATTTTTTAAAAACGTTTTTAATGTTTTTAATTAACTTTTTTATATTTGGTATTTGTTGTGATATGATCTAATAGTAATTTGAAGTGATTTTTATGGCAATGGTTAAAATTCATTTTTTTGTTGGGCATGCTCCTTCTGTGGGGTTTATTAGATGTGGCTATTGATATTAATGTAGTCTTTCAACAGTGATTGAGATTACAAATGTGTCATTCTTTACTTAATTGTGGGAGGGTGGGACGAGTTAATTGTTGGCATGCTCCTTCTCTATGTAGAGTTTACTAGATGTGGCTATTGATATTGATATAGCCTTCCGACAATTATTGAGATTACAAATGTGTCATTCTTCACTTAATTGTGGGAAGGTGGGACAAGTTATTTATGGTTTTATGTTGTATGTTGTATGTTTAAGAACTTTGAGCAACTGCTGATAAAAATAATGAGAGATAAGCCTATAATCTTCTAAGGCCATATGTTATTGGGGTCCATAATTAGCTTGTTATGAGTAGGATTGGTTGTCATGATTAGCCAAGTACATATGAACCTTTAATGCCCCATCCTGGAATTGTATTATTGTTGCTTCTTTCCAAGAAGACTTGCTTGTGTTGTCCCTGTGGTGCATTGACCCATACAAACTTGTTGTCCTTTGTGTTGTCCTTGTTAACTTAGAGTTGAGTTGTTGAACTTTAGAGTCAGTCACAAAGGACATTCTTTTGAGTTAACTCAAGTTTGTCTTTGACATTCTTTTGACAACAATAAGAAGATTTTGGGTCACTAGAGAGAAACAAGAGGCACTACCCTTAGATATCTTCATGTTTTCTTTCCACACAGCAACAAGACAACTCCCTACACATCCATGCACTACTTGACTCTGAGTGAAGGGACATTTTGACTAGGATCAACCGAGGAGTATATATGAGGAGGGTTTGAAGGAGTGCTTGATTTGAGTTAGTAAGGTTGTCTCTCCAAAGTAAAACATCTCTTGTTTTTCTATGTACCAGGGTAAATAACATATTCTTTTGTGGGATAACAAGAGTGCTCTACTTTAGCAACTAAGATATCATCATGCATAATGTATTTCCCTTTATCATCCATGGAAGAAACATAATATGGGCTCGTGAATGTAAATGACAAGGCCAAAACGATAAGCTTAATAATGAAAAGGTAAATGGGAAATATAAACACCATGTTATGGAGGAGGGGCCTCAATGTTTTAGGATTAAAAATACCAACTAAAGAAAGAGCCTTTTAGATGGATTATAACTAGTAGAATTCTATAATAACCACTATTACCAAAGACCAGAAAAAGTTAAACCACTATTGTCTACCCCAACTATCGAAACCAAACTAGATGCTCTTGTTGATATTATGGTAGCTGCGGGAGGTATTTACCTCCACGTGTAAACCTGACGAGAATAGAATATTTTGGGAAGCAAGAAGAAACCCTAATGAGTTGGCTAATAACCCTAGAAGACAAGTCGGCTCAAGAGGATAATTGATATTAGGTTATTAGCCTACAAGAGAAGAAGTCGGCCAGAAGAAATATTATATACTAAGTAAATAGGCACACAGAATGAGAAGTCGGCCCAGGCAGTTAGCCAAAATCAGTATAAATACAGGAGGCCAATCTTCATTCTGACAGGCATTCTCAAAACTGCAGAGCTCACTTATGCGCACTGCAGTTAGCCAGTTTGTGCGCAAGTTTGGAGGAGAGTTTTCATTGTCGTTGTTGCAGCTAGCAAATTACGTTTTGGCTTGGACTATCTCTTAGTTATGGTTTGGACTATCTGATCAACTCTTTTTTGGTGCGCTATCCTTGGAGAAAGGTGAGCTACCCTTTGTTTGGCTATCTAGCCTAGGGTTTGCTTCCAGAATTATTCTCTGTCAAGGTTAAGGTGCTCGGAGGGTGGCTTCATCCTATGGTTGGGTGACAATTGTGATATTGTCTATGGTAAAATGAGCACAATCCATCAAATTCTAATAGGTTATGGGCCCACACCTCCTTCATTCAGTCTAACCACTAGAAGGGAACATAGCCATAAGGATACTGAGCTCGTTGAAGAACTGTCGCTAGGGTTTCTAGCAGGAGTAGTTACTAAAGCATTGTCGCTAGGGTTACTAGCAGGTGCAGTTGCAAAAACCCTAACCCTCTTGTTGAGGCACCTTAAGTGAAGGGATTGACCTGATTTCTGGATAGACTAGTGCGCCCTAGCCTAGCGCACCTCCTGGTACTCTCAGCAAGCTAAGACGTCAAGTTTGAGTTTTTGGTCAAATCTAGGGTTGACCAAGTCAAGGCAACCATGACTTACTCTCTGAAGTCAGAAAACAAGTTAGATGGAGCTTCTAACTTCAGAGCGTGGAAGACAAGGATTGACCTCATCCTTGCCAAGAATAAAGTGTTGGATATCGTGAAAGGAAAGATCGTGAAACCAAAGTTTGAAGAAGGAAAAGAGAAGGAACTGCAGAACGTTGCAGTTATGGAGAAGTTCAAAGACGGTGACATCAATGCCATGAGTATCATAGTTGATTCTATAAAATACCACTTGATACCCTACATCTCCCATCTTGACTCATCGAAGAAGATGTACGATGCCCTAACAAACCTCTTCTCAATCAGAAACATTGGACAAGTAATGAGTCTGAAGAATGAGCTATGTGACATGAAGATGAATGATGACGACAACATAACATCATACTTTGTGAGGATCTCTCAGTTAAGATATCAACTACAAGTTATTGAAGAGATCATCTCAGAGAAGGAACTGATAAATATAGTACTCAATAGTCTTCCCAAGACATGGGATGCATTTGCCGCAAGCATGAACACACAGAAGGAGTATCCTACATTTGAAGAACTTTGGACTTGTTGTGCACAAGAAAAATAAAGGATTAGTGCAAAAGAGAAACCTCAAAAGAAATACTATGATCAAGCCTTCACAATAAGATTCAAGAATTTCAGGAACAAAAGGAAGTTTGGCTCAAGGAAGAAGCCAAATCAAAAGAAAGATATGTCAGAAATACAATGCTTCAACTGTCAAAAATATGGTCACTACAACAATCATTGTCCCGAGCTAAAGAAAAGGAAGAAGACACACGAAGCATCAGTTGCTGAAGAAAAGGAACCTACAAATAAGACTAAGCAGGATGAAAAAGACTTCTTCTTTTGAGACAAGGTAACAATACTCTTCATAGTTCTTGTATATACCATGTTTTATGTACATATCTTGCATATCTATTTTCTAGAAGATAATATGTTCCAAGAGAAGAACAACAAGATTGCCATCACTATGACTACAAGACAAGACAATACACACGAAAGGATGAAGTACATCAACAAACCTTGGTAACAATTCATGTGGAAGTTATTACAAAAGTAACAACTGCAAGATAAGCAGAAATCAACAATCAAGAGGAAAATAGAGTAAGACTTATGACACTTTGCAGAAGGTAATAAGGATGCATACGGAAGCGTGGATTATGTTAGATGGAGGGAGTCGATTATATACTTCCAAAAGAAAAACATGCACTCATACATGAAGCAAGGATTAGGAGGGAGCTAATCCTATGATCCATTGAAGATGATGAAGTATATATCCATGGTAGCAGCCATGAAAAACAATACATGTTCAGTTTGACTTTAGAAGAAGCCTTCCTCGAAAAGAAGCCTAAAAGTATCCCTGGTTGTCCATTCACATCCATGATTCTATGATGAAAGAAAGAAGTGAAATCTTTAGGGCATGGAATCTATAAGAAACTCCATGGACCCAAGAAGCTAAAGAGAAACATGAGGAAGAACATGAAGATTCCAAGAAAGAAAGAAAAGACAGAACAAACAATCATTGTATCGAAAATCACAAGATTACCAGCCTGATATGAACTCACCAAAAAGAAATCAAGCAGAGGAAATGAAAAGTGTGATGAAGAACAATGTATGGAAGACTTATGAATGCAAGCATTGTGAGATCCATAACTAGAAGTTATCCCAGATGGAGGGATAAGACTGTGATGATTGTTTGCTCCAAGTAAACCAGACATACCTCTACATGAGCCAGTATATCGTTCGCAATATCCATGGGTTGGAGTTTACATGTAGAGCAACCTCAAGGATTTGAGGTATACCAGAAAGAGACCCCTGTATGCTGATAGAAGAAGACAACTTGGTGAAGAACCTCCAATGCACAACAGAAGCGTGGTGAAGACTTTTTATATTAGAGATATTGTATTAGAATGGTTACTCAGAAGCTCAGAATGATGGATTGTTAATCCATGACAAACTCTCATGATGGTAGAAGAAGTACCACTTGGATATGTTCCAGTATGACCCTTGCCACAATGTTATGAGCTAGCAGGAAACCAAGAGGAATCCAACAATGATATACTTTATTGATCAGAGCTATATGAAGCCTTCAGAGAAGACCAGTGTTCCAGAAAGACCGAAGTACATTTAAGATCAAGCATTACATTCTCCAGAAAAGAGAAAGTGGTTCTCAAATATATATCTCCATAGATGAGCAAATAAGCAAACATTTTGGTAAAGCCTCTATCCAAGATGAAAGAGTTTATGTACTCAAGCTGGAGCTTGTGGAGATGACTTCTTATTGAAAAAGGAAGAGATGACTCCCAGGTTGGGAGGGAGAACTAATGTGTTACTGATTTATGGACATTCATTTTTCAGTTCGAAAAATGGCCCAAGATGAGCAGTTCCTTTCAAGTTCGGAAAGTGGTTTGAGATTTATGATGAACATGCATTTTCCAGTTCGAAAAATGGTCCAGATTGAATGGCCACTTTAGTAATGAAAATGGTTCGATGGATTGTTGATGTACCATAGACAACGATTTCCCATTGTGGTTAATGTGGGGAATGGTTTAGGACAGTCTCTCTTCTTGAGGGTTACTCAAGAAGACTGGTCTGCCTCGTTGGACAGTCATTCTTTCGAAGCTCACAGTTTCGAAGAGTGGTATGTTTTGAAGGTTGGTGCAGGACAATCATTTCCTCAGGAAATGGTCCAGATAGTCATTCCTTAGGGCAGATTCATTCTCTCCAGGTTGCACATTTTTTAGTGCCGGAGGAATGGCCCAGGGTGGGGAATGGTCTAGTTTCAACAATCAGGGATAGGCATTCCCTAGGGCAGACTCATTCTCCCCAAGTTGCACTTTGTTTAGTGCCAGAGGAATGGCCCAGGGTGGGGAATGGTCCAAGCTCAGAAATCATGACAATTATTCTTTCTTGCTTGAGAAGAATAGTTCAGATAGCTCATCATTGATGTTTGACCTTTTGAGGGCAGATGTGTTGGATCATGTTGTCATTGATGCCGATGGTTTGATTATTTGGGAGATTGTTGGATCATGTGTCATTGATGCAAATGGTTTGATTGATTGATGTCAAGTAATTGATTGATTGATGAACAATGTATATTTATTGTTCTTGATGAGAATGATAGATGTCAAAGTGGAAACCAATTGATAAAGATGGATCATTGATATGATGCATAGATGAAGATGGATCAATGAGTTGTCATTGATACATGATGATGAATAGTTTGTTTGATGAAAAGATGACTCATTATTGTCTTATCATGATTGATAAGGTGCACAAATGGATGAACTCCAAAGTGGTCCCCTTATGGTGAAAGCCCTCATGGGAAGACGCTTTGCGGATTGAGTCATCCTAGAAGAATGGTTGGAGGACCCATGTTTATATGTGGAATAATGAGATGAATATCAAAGAATTTGTTGGTGAAACTATCCTAGATGGATAGTGCTTGTCATGCCATTTCTGGTGGTATGTGGAATGTCACATAACTCCTCACGGTTTGAGAATTATGGCCTTATGAAGTTGGAGGACCCCCATATGTTGGCTTGAAGCCCACAAGGTCAAAGAAGTCAAAGTGACCTAAAAGAAGAAATCATGATTTAAATAATAAAGAGAAGTGAAAAAATCAAGAAAGATTAGAAAGATTATTTAAATGCTAAAGTAAGGTGACAAAATCAAGAAAGAATATTTAAATGATAAAGTATTGGAGAACTTTCTATTCATGGAAAGTGGTTAACCCTAGAATAAGGAAAATAGGTTAAGTGACGTAGAAATGGGTTAAGTAACCTAAAAATGGATTAAGTAACCTAGAGGATGAAAGTATAAATAAGATAGCTATGGTCTCTTGTAGATCATCCTTTTTGGATCAAAGGAGATCTTCTTGTGAATATCTTTTGGAGTATTAATGGAGAGCTTCTTGTTAATATTTTTTGGAGTATTGATGGAGAGATTCTTGTGAGAGCATATTATTGATGTGGATCTCTTGAGCATGATTGAATATCTATTCTAAGGAATAGAGCGAGAGGAGGATCTCATGGACGCATCAAAGTTTCAGCAATGTCAAAGATCTTGACGGCAAAATTCTCGGAGCTTCAGAAACCCCAGTTTTTGAGGTATACGGGGGTTGTCTGTGTATAGGGTGCGTATACATTGAAGGTATACACGGGTTGACTGTGTACAAGGAGCGTATAGTGGATAAAATCATGGAGATTTTTGTTTGAGTTGGTGCCAAGCTCTTGGATGATGAGGCAGGTTCTAGATCTGCATTCTATGGGCTCAGATCTATCACTGAGACACTGGTATGATTACATTATTGTCTTGATGGATACCATTGTTTGATGTGTTGTGAATGCTTAGGGAATTCTTGGTATGGCTTCTATGATGTTATTCAGTTTGGTTGATTTGATTGATGGAGTGATTAGTACTCTTGTGATTCAGTGGTGACATGATTGCTATGGTATACTAGTTGTTTATACATGATTGAGATAGCATTCATATTGATTTGTTGTGGAGCATGAGCAATCTATTGGAGATATTGGATGTGTTGTGACTGGCTGGTGGTCAGATTGGGCAGTCAGAGACAAAAGAGAATGATATATTGATTGCAGAGAATCTGAGTTGATCTTGAAGGAAAAACCCTAACAACTCAAAAGGTATACGCAGGTTGTTGTATACACTGACCGCGTGTATGCGTGGGATGTAGTGAGCCAAGGTGTGTGCACACGCTGGCTGCACTACTGGTAGGTCACGTACCTGTTAATAGATTGATATCTATTGAGGATCGTTGCCTCATCTCAGTTGGTGCTGAGGGTGTAAGCCGAGTCTTGCATTATAGAGTTGGTGCTCTTGTAGAGTTGTACTCTATTCAGTTGTTGTTGATAAACCCCCAGATTGTTGTCCATAATAAAAATAAAAATTGTACATACATCTTGTGTTCTTTGTGTTTCTTGTAGTGATGACTTCATGATGATATATTACTGATATATGTTGCTAATATATGCTCTCATCTAACTGGTTATAAATGACAACAATGGGTAATGAATAAATGTTGAATGTTAACTAAGGAGTTTTTGTAAAGATGGAAGCTTTTGGGAAAAAGAGCCCCACACTCATTCACCACCTCTCTAAGTGTGGTAGGTGTGTCCAACAATTAGTATTAGAGTGGGCCTTCACTACAAGCCTTAACAAGCTGGAAGGAGATCCATAGACACACAAATGGATGATGAAGTTCCAATCTTTGATGATGAAAACTATTCTACTTGGAGAATAGAGATGAGATTACATTTGAAGACAATGAGAGCAACTATTTGGGAGGAAACCATTGGTGGATCAATTTCATTGAAGAACAAGTCAAAGTTTGCAACTCAAAGAGAAGGAAAGAAGAATGATGCATTGGCTCTCAAGACCATTCTTGGTGGAATCTCAAGCCCTATCAAAGAGAGCATGGGACAATGCACTTCCACCAAGGATCTATGGCTAAAGCTAAAGGAAACATAGCAAAGCAAGAAGGAGAAAGAAGATATTGAAGATCACTCCATCAAGACCACTAAAGGTAAAGAATCTCCAAAAACTCTTGAATGAATTATTTCTAAATGTGATTTTGAAAACATTTCAAGTGAAGATAAAGAATCAAGTGATGATAGCACAAAGGAAGATCTTGAAGACATTTCAAATGAAGGCAAAGAATTATGTGTTGATGTTGGCAAAAAGGAAGATCATGGAGATATTTCAAATGAAGGTAAAGAACCCTCAAAAACACTTGATTGCAATGATGATGATGAATTTTTCTCTACAAGTGAAGAAGAAGATGTAGAAGCAGTTTGTGTAAAGTTTGATGGTAATTACCCCATGAAAAGAATAGAAGAAAATCTATTAAAACTTCAAAAGGAAGTTGAAGAGGGTTTATATAGATATAGAAGTGATCATTATTATATATACTATAACTATCTTTCGGAGAACACTAAGAAGTTTCTTAGGAGAAGTCTAAGGCACATCTTGAAGTTAAAAGAAATGATCAAGGAACAAGAAGAGAGCAATAAGACTCAATTAGAAGAAAAGGAAGAAGAGATCACAAAACTAAAGAATGGAAAAGAAGATATGAATGTAGATAATGAGATTAGCAAAGTTTCGAAACCATTGTCCATCTCAAGACCCAAATTGAAGAAGCCAAAAGAATAGAGGAAATATTGAATAATCAAATAAATGAAAAGGAAGAGTCATGTTGTAAGTTAGAAGCTGAAATTGTTGACTTTAGAAAGAAGGTGGAAAAGTCAAACAAATTCTTGAATAGCTCATGAATCTTGGATGAGATCTTGGAAAGTCAAAGGTCATCATGTGATAAATAAGGTCTTGGATGCAAAGGAGAAGATACACATGTTGAAGCAAGCACCTCAAAGAAACATGAGGTAAGTCCATCAAATAAGGAAGACAATGTTGCAAAACAACCATCTACAGAAGGCAAAGAAAATTTCAAAATAACAAAGCAAGGAAGACATCAAGAAGCTATTCTTGGGACACCAAAGCAAAGGTATGAAAGTATTTTTCATGGGCATTGTTATTCATGTAATGGATATGGTCACAAATATTTTGAGTGTAGATCTTATGAAAGGAGATATAATGGAAGATTTTATAACACCATGAAGTGTTGGAGATGTGATCAAGTAGGACACATTGTTGTTCACTGTAACACCATGAGATGTTATAGCTGTAGTGGATTTGGCCACAAATCCCAAGAGTGTTGGAATACAAGAAGAAAGTCCATGGCGAGGACTTCACATAGCATGGCTAGAAGAAGGAATGAAGTAATAAAGGGAGACATCTTTGAAAAGATGGATGCTCAAAGTTCAAGTTATGAGAAGAAAGGTCATCTACAGAAGTGGGTGAAGAAGACAGAGCAGCCAGATCAAAATGAAAGACTGAAGGGAAGTTCAAAAGTGTCATCTACTGAGGCATACGCGGGTGACCATGGTGATAGTCGCGTACATACGTTGGTTGACCTTGAATAGGTCGCATACATACGCGCTCTATTGTGCAGCAAACAACGTATATGTGGTAAAGCCTTGGGAAAAAGGAAATGCACATGGGTTGCAGCTTGATGTGATGGTATAACTCTGTGTTGCAGAGTCTGACATTGTTTATTGCAGGTTTTGACACTGTTTACTGTAGGTTTTCATGGTTCTATGATTAGATCATGTAAGGTGACGATGTAAAATAAATCTTGGGTGCATGGTACTAACCCATGAGTATGGATTGATGTTGATCTGTTGAGGTACATGGCTGGTACATATTTGAATTCCATTGATATATCTTATGATGTATTATTGGAAACATATGGTACATGCAGTTTGCATGTGGTTGGGCTACACATTGAGACATGTAGTTGGTGAGTTGAGTTGATAATCATATTGTACATCATTGGGGAGTTGATTCATGGTTGATATATTTTCTTGGTGCAAGTGATGATGCATGATGGTACACTCATAGGTGGTATTGTTGATAGATGCACATGTTGGCATATTGGTAGATGCACATGGTTGGCATATTGGTAGATGCACACGTTGACATGTTGATAGAGTCATATGGTTGATACATTCCATGGATGATATCTTTTTGCACATGGTTGATGTACATCAGTGTTGTGCATTGTGGGCACATTTTGGTACATGATGTACTTGGTTGATATATTGTTCATGATTCTTTATTTTTATTGTTGGCATTCATGATGCATGGTATGGAACAAGTTTGATGCATGAATAAGTCCAAGGATCGTCATATGGTAGCATATTGTTCATCTTGCAGAGAAGATAGGGGGAGACATACCCTTAGGGGGAGTCATTCTTCTTCCCATGATTATAGGAGGAGATATTTATCAGATGCATACCTAAAACAGAGCCCTATATTTGAAGAAAGAGCATAGAAGCATAATTCCAGGAGGAGCGATGGTCACAGGGGGAGTATGTTCGATGTATCTTCAGCATTACATCGGAGTGATATCCCTTGTTCAAAAAGGGGAGAGATTATTCAGAGAAAGATCAAAGGAGTTCAAGCAGGGGGAGCAGCCCCAAGAGGAGAATGGCCCTTTTCCATTGATGTCAAAGGGGGAGAGTTAATCACATTGATGTGATTGATGTTTATTGATGGGGAGAGATAGTCACATTGACTATTGATGAGAGCATGCCTTGTCTACATGTTGACATCAATAATTGGTAATTGGTGTTGACATCAATGTTGGTATTGCCATCAATGCCAAAGGGGGAGATTGTTGGATCATGTTGTCGTTGATGCCAATAGTTTGATTATTTGGGAGTGTTAGAATATAGATTATGGTGTGCTCGTTTTACCATTGACGATACCCTCGTCACCCAACCATAGTTCAAGCCAACATTGAAACTAGCTGCACCTGCAACCCTCCTCCACACATGCGCACCAAACTGGGAACTGCAATTCTGAGATGTTGTCAAATGAGAACTAGCGCCCTGTATTTATACTGGTTCTGCCATATTTGCTGGGGCCGACTTCTTCTTCTGGATATGTGTATGTTCAGTATATTATTTTTAATTCTGGTCGACTTCTTCTCTTGGAGGCTAATAACCTAATATAAATTATCTTCTTGAGCCGACAAGGCTTCTAGGGTTATTAGCCAACTCATTAGGGTTTTCTCTTGCTTTCCGGAGCCTCATATTCTCGTCAGGTTCACACGTGGAGGTAAATACCTCCCGCAACTACCATAATATTAACCCTCCCTCCTAGCTAGAGAGGTATTTACAGGTAATGGACTTGAGCACAATACATACCATTTACTCGGTAGCATCAATATAGTCATCTAGACTATTTCATGACTAGATCATGAGCATCACCATCACCATCAGCTGCATCATCTCTCGAAACCATACTTCATTTGAGTAATTAGACATGATGTTGGATAAGTCACTCACACCATAGAGTGATACAAGAGCCACTCTTATAATCTAAAGGAGTAAATGCTCTGAACCAATTTCCGCCTGGAAAATCTTTGTTCATATTTCGTCTGGATGGTGATTACTTCCAATAAACTGTTGATAGTCTTCAAGGAAGTTAGAACAAAAATAGAACACAACTGTGTCTATCCATAGTAGTACATAACTACAATCCAGTGGTTCACTACCACACCAAGTAACACACAAGTACTTGATCAACAACGTAAGGTTGTGAACAATGGAACATATCCACCACGGTAGTCCTCATCTTCTGTTATACAGTCTTCATAACAAAAATCTGATAGCAATCTGCATAGAAACAATGTTATGATATAAACTGATTTGTCTGGGCCAATCTTTTACTCACATATGTGAGCTCTGAAAGAATATCTGCCTCAAAATAGTGGAACATATCCACCACAGTAGTCTTCATCTACTGTCATATGATCTTCATAACAAACATCTGATAGCAATCTGCATAGAAACAATGTTATGATATAGACTGAATTATCTGGGCCAATCTTTCACTCACATCTGTGAGCTCTGAAAGAATATCCACCTCAAGAATAGTGGAACATATCCACCACAGTAGTATATCTCTACTGTCTGGAGACAGGTAGTCTCCATAATAATCATTTGATGCCATCCTGCACATAAAATATTGTTAAAAATAAACTGAATCATCTGGGCCAATCTTTCACTCACGTTTGTGAGATTTGAAAGAATATCTACCCTCATCAGCAATGGGATATCTGCCCTATTCTTCTCAAACAAGGAAGAAGGATTGTTTCTGATTTCTGAGCATGGACCATTCCTCACCCTGAGCCATTCTTCCTACACTAATCAAAGTGCACCCTGGACATAATGTATAAACCCTAAGGAATGTTTGAGTCTGGACCATTCCTCACCCTGGGTCATTCCTCCTACACTAATCAAAGTGCGCCCTGGAGAGAATGTATAAACCCTAAGGAATGTATGTCCTGGACCATTCCCCACCCTGGGCCATTCCTCCTACACTAATCAAAGTGTGCCCTGAAGAGAATGTATAACCTTAAGGAATGTTTGTCCCTGATTGTTGAGCCTGGACCATTCCCCACCCTGGGCCATTCCTCCTACACTAATCAAAGTGCACCCTGGAGAGAATCTATAAACCCTAAGGAATGACTGTCCGGACCATTTCCTCTGTTAACCACAAGAAGAAAAGACTGTCCTGCATCAACCTCCAAAATAGACCATTCCTCAAGTTAACCACAATGATAAATCACTATCCGGCGAGGCAGGCCAGTCTTCTTGAGTAACCCTCAAGAAGAGAGACTGCCCTAGACCACTCCCCATGTTAACCACAATGGGAAGTCGTTGTCTATGATACATCAACAATCATACTACCTCCCATGTTAACCACAATGGGAAGTCATTGTCCATTAGAAATCTCAATCCACTTTCCAAACAGGAAAGAATCTGTCCAATCTGGACTATTTTTCAAATTTAGAGATGAATGTCTTCAATAATGTTTTCAATGCTCCCTCCTAACTTGGAGAGTCATTTCTTCCTTTTTCAATAAGAAGGAAGTTGTTCCCACGAGCTCCGGCTTGAGTACGCAAACTCTTTCATCTTGGATAGAAGCCTTACCAAAATGTCTGCTTATCTGCTCATCTATGGAGATATGTATTGGAGAATCATTTTCTCCTTTATGGACTTCATCATGGATAATGTAATGCTTGATTTCAAATGTACTTTAGTCTAGAACACTGTGAAGGCTTCACGTAGATATAAACAATAGAGTATACCATAGTTGGAGAACTGGAACATATCCATGTGGCACTTCTTCTGTCATCATGAGATCTGATCTACTAAGTAGTCATCTTGATGTTATAGGAAATCTTCACCACGCTTCTGCTGTGCACTGGAGGTTCTCCACCAAGTTATCTTCTTCTTATCTGCATACAGGAGTCTCTTTCTGGTATGCTTCAAGGTCTTGAGATTGCTCTTCATATGCTCTTTACTCAATTTCTCTAGAGAACATTCTTTGCATTCATCTGATGTAGAATTCTGACTCATGGATGTTGCGGATGATATAATGACTTATGTAGAGATAAGTCTGGTTTACTGGAACAAGTAGTTATCATAATCTTCTCCCTCCATCTGGGAGAACCTCTGGTTCTAGATCTCACAATGCTTTTATTCATAAGTCTTCCATACACTTTGTTCTTTATCACGACTTTCAGTTCTTTTGCTTGATTTCTTTTAGTGAGTTCATATCAGGCTGATAATCTTGTGATTCTTGATACAATGACTGGTTGTTCTAATTCCTCTTTCTTTCTTGGAATCCTCATTTTTTTATTCATGTTTTTCTTTTAGCTTCTTGGGTCCATGGAGTTTCTTATAGATTCCATGCCCTAGAGATTCCACTTCTTCCTTT
>JASDQU010103699.1:80511-90619 GCA_032191745.1 Picea mariana
TGTGAAGGCTTGATCATCGTACTTCCTTTGGGGTTTTTCTTTTGCATTGATCCTTGATTCTTCTTGAGCACAACAAGTCCAAAGTTCTTCAAATGTCGGGTACTCCTTCCTTGTGTTCATGCTTGCGGAAATTGCATCCCATGTCTTGGGAAGACCATTGAGTACTATGTTCACCAATTCCTTCTCTGAAGTGATCTCTTGAATAGCTTGTAGTTGGTCTCTTAACTGGGATATCCTTACAAAGTATGATGTTATGCTGTCATCCTCATTCATCTTCATGTCACAGAGCTCATTCTTCAGACTCATAACTTGTCCAATGTTTCTGACTGAGAAGAGATTTGTTAGGGCATCGTACATCTTCTTTGATGAGTCAAGATGGGAGATGTAGGGTATCAAGTGGTCTTTTATGGAATCCACTATGATACTCATGGCATTGATGTCAACATCTTTGAACTTCTCCATAACTGCAACGTTCTATAGTTCCTTCTCTTCTCCTTCTTCAAACTCTGGCTTCACGATATTTCCTTTCATAATATCCAACACTTTATTCTTGGAAAGGTTGAGGTCAATCCTTGTCTTCCACGCTCTGAAGTTAGAGGCTCCATCTAACTTGTTCTCAGACTTCATGGAGTTCGTCATGGCTTGCTTGACTTGGTCAAACCCTAGATTTGACCAGAAATTCAAACTTCACGTCTTAGCTTTCTGAGAGTACTAGGAGATGCGCTGGGCTAGGGCACACTAATCTATCTAGAGATTAGGTAAATCCATTCACTTAAGGTGTCTCAACAAGAGGTTTAGGGTTTCTTCAACTGCACCTACTAGTAACCCTAGCTGCACTGTCTTGGAAGTTGCTTCTGGCAGTAACCCTAGCGACAGTTCCTCAACGAGCTCAATATCTAGCGACTATGTTTCCTTCCAGTGTTTTAGGCTGATTGAAGGGGTGTGGGCCCATAACCTGTTAGAATATAAATAATGGTGTGCTCGTTTTACCATTGACGATACCCTCATCACCCAACCATAGTTCAAGCCAACACTGAAACTAGTTGCTGCTGCAGCTGCACCTGCAACCCTCCTCCACAGATGCGCACCAAACTGGAGTTGCAGTGCACACCAAACTAGGAACTGCAATTCTGAGATGTTGTCAAATGAGAACTGGCGCCCTGTATTTATACTGGTTCTGCCAGATTTGCTGGGGTTGACTTCTTCTTTTGGATATGTGTCTGTTCAGTATATTATTATTAATTTTGGTCAACTTCTTCTCTTGGAGGCTAATAACCTAATATAAATTATCTTCTTGAGCCGACAAGGCTTCTAGGGTTATTATCCAACTCATTAGGGTTTTCTCTTGCTTTCCAGAGCCTCCTATTCTCGTTAGGTTCACATGTGGAGGTAAATACCTCCCGCAGCTACCATAATATTAACATGGAGATTGTTGGATCATGTGTCATTGATGCAAATGGTTTGATTGATTGATGTCAAGTAATTGATTGATTGATGATTAATGAACAATGTATATGTATTCTCCTTGATGAGAATGATAGATGTCAAAGTGGAAACCAATTGATAAATATGGATCATTGATATGATGCATAGATGAAGATGGATCAATGAGTTGTCATTGATACATGATGATGCATAGTTTGTTTGATGAAAATATGACTCATTATTGTCTTATCATGATTGATAAGGTGCACATATGGATGAACTCCAAAGTGGTCCCCTTATGGTGAAAGCCCTCATGGGATGACGCTTTGCAGATTGAGTTATCCTAGAAGAATGGTTGGAGGACCCATGCTTATATGTGGAATAATGAGATGAATATCGATGAATTTGTTAGTGAAACTATCCTAGATGGATATTGCTTGTCATGCCATTTCCGGTGGTATGTGGAATGTCACATAACTCCTCACAGTTTGAGAGTTATGGCCTTATGAAGTTGGAGGACCCCCATATGTTGGCTTGAAGCCCACAAGGTCAAAGAAGTCAAAGTGACCTAAAAGAAGAAATCATTATTTAAATAATAAAGAGAAGTGACAAAATCAAGAAAGAATATTTAAATGATAAAGTAAGGTGACAAAATCAAGAAGGAATATTTAAATGATAAAGTATTGGAGAACTTTCTATTCATGGAAATTGGTTAACCCTAAAATAAGAAAAATAGGTTAAGTGACCTAGAAATGGGTTAAGTAACCTAGAGGATGAAATTATAAATAAGATAGCTATGGTCTCTTGTAGATCATCCTTTTTGGATCAATGGAGAGCTTCTTGTGAATATCTTTTGGAGTATTAATGGAGAGCTTCTTGTGAATATCTTTTGGAGTATTGATGGAGAGATTCTTGTGAGAGCATATTATTGGTGTGGATCTCTTGAGCATGATTGAATATCTATTATGAGGAAGAGAGCGAGAGGAGGATCTCATGGATGCATCAAAGTTTCGGCAATGTCGGAGATCTTGATGGAAAAATTCTCGGAGTTTCAGAAACCCTAGTTTCTGAGATATACGCAGGTTGTCTATGTATAGGGTGCGTATACATTGAAGGTATATGTGAGCTGACTATGTACAGGGAGAGTATAGTGGATAAATCATGGAGATTTGTGTTTGAGCTGGTGCCAAGCTCTTGGATGATGAGGCAGGTTCCAGATCTGCATTCTATGGGCTCAGATCTATCACTGAGACACTAGTATGATTACATTATTGTCTTGATGGATATTATTGTTTGATGTGTTGTGAATGCTTAGGGAATTCTTGGTATGGATTCTATGATGTTTTTCAGTTTGGTTGATTTGATTGATGGAGTGATCAGTACTCTTGTGATTCAGTGGTGACATGATTTCTATGGTATACTAGTTGTTTATACATGATTGAGATAGCATTCATATTGATTTGTTGTGGAGCATGAGCAAGCTATTGGAGAACTTGGATGTGTTGTGACTGGTTGGTGGTCAGATTGGACAATCAGAGACAGAAGAGAATGATATATTGATTGCAGAGAATCTTATTTGATCTTGAAGGACAAACTCTAACAACTCAGAAGGATTATGCAGGTTGTTGTATACACTAAACGCGTGCATATGCAGGTTGTAGTGAGCTAGGGCGCGTGCACACGCTGGCTGCACTACTAGCAGGTCGCGTACTTGTTAACAGATTGATATCTGTTGAAGATTGTTGCCTCATCTCAGTTGGTGTTGAGGGTGTAAGCTGAGTCTTGCATTATAGAGATGGTGCTCTTGTAGAGTTGTACTCTATTCAGTTGTTGCTGATCAACCCCCAGATTGTTGTCCATAATAAAAAGAAAAATTGTACATACATCTTGTGTTCTTTGTGTTCCTTGTAGTGATGACTTGATGATGATATATTACTGATATATGTTCTCATCTAACTGGTTATAAATGAAAACAATGGGTAATGAATAAATTTTGAATGTTAACTAAGGAGCTTTTGTAAAGAGGGAAGCTTTTGGGAAAAAGAGCCCTACACTCATTCACCCCCCCTCTAAGTGTGGTAGGTGTGTCCAACAAGATGCTCTTCTAGATCTCACATATGTGAGTGGAAGAATAGCCCAGATGATTCAGTTTATATCATAACAATGTTTTCTATGCAGGTTGATATCAGATGATTGTTATGGAGACTGTATGACAGTAGATGTATGCTACTATGGTGGATTTTGTTCCATTTATTTTGACTATACGTCACTGGTCAAGTATCTGTGTGCTACTTGGTGTGCCAGTGTACCACTGGATTGTAGTACTACTATGGATAGACACAGTTGTGTTCTATTTAATGATATTGTTTCGATTGCCTTGAAGACTGTCAGCAATGTAGGAAATGATTATCAACTAGATGGATGATCAATGGACAGAGATTTCCCAGACGGAAAATTGTCCAGGACATTTACTCTTCTAGAACATATGTCCGGATTAGAAGAATGGTTCTTGTGTCACTCTGTGGAGTGAGTGACTTATCCAACATCATGTATGATTACTCAGATGGAGTATGGTTTCAAGAGATGATGCAGTTGATGACACTGATAGTGATGATGGTGCTCATGATCTAATCATGAGATAGTCTATACGACTATGTTGACGCTACCAGGTGAATGGCATGTTTGTGCTCAAGACCATTACCTTCAATACCTCCCTAGCTAGGAGGGAGTGTTGATATTATGGTAGTTGCAAGAGGTATTTACCTCCACGTGTAAACCTGACGAGAATAGAATATTTCGAGAAGCAAGAAGAAACCCTAATGAGTTGGCTAATAACCCTAGAAGACAAGTCGGCTCAAAAGGGTAATTGGTATTAGGTCATTATCCTACAAGAGAAGAAGTCAGTCAAAAGAAATATTATATACTAAGTAAATAGGCACCCATAATGAGAAGTCGGCCCATACAGTTAGCCATAATCAGTTTAAATACAGGAGGCCAATCTCCTTTTCTGGCAGGCATTCTCAGAACTGCAAAGCTCACTTGTGCGCACTGCAGTTAGCCAGTTTGTGCGCAAGTTTGGAGGAGAGTTGTCGTTGTAGCTGCTGCAGCTAGAAGATTACATTTTGGCTTGGACTATCTCTTGGTTATGGTTTGGACTATATGATCAACTCTTGTTTGGTGTGCTATCCTTGGAGAAAGGTGCACTACCCTTTGTTTGGCTATCTAACTTAGGGTTTTCTTCCAAAATGATTCTCTGTCAAGGTTAAGGTGCTCGGAGGGTGGATTCGGCCTATGGTTGGGTGACAATAGTGATATTGTCTATGGTAAAATGAACACAATCCATAAAATTCTAACATCTCTAAGTGGTGAGGGATATGAAATTGTCAAGGTAATTAGGTTTGGAGAAAGAGTGCATAGTTTCCACATAGTTGCAAAGGATATCTTATAGGAGGGAACATTGAGTATATAAGTATCACAAAGATATTCAAATTTATACAAGTATTATGTTAAAACCAATTAACAATTGATAGAGACTCTAAAAACTAGCTATGTAGTGATCCACAATACATATAAATCCCATGAATTGACATTTTTTTTAAGCAATAAAGAACATAACAACTTTACATAGTAGATAAGAATATAACAAATGAAAGATGATAATCCAGGCAAGTCCCTCCAAAAAATACAAGCTTAAAATCCCAAGATTGAAAATTAGTAAGAGAAGGATCGATGCAATACTTGTTAAAATCCATCCTAAGTCAAATTAACAGAAGGTTTGTTGACAAGATTTTGTGTAGCTTGTCATCATGAGTTCAATCATAACTCAATGTGGAGACACAAAACCCATTATGTATTTTTGAGAAATCTATGAGATACCTCCTTCATTTTAAAGGGTGTTACTCCCTATGCAAGTCAAGCCCATATAGGATTAGGCATATCATTGCTCATAGTCCAAGGATCTAGACAAATATGCAGTTCATAAATTTACCAAGAGACAATAAAACCAAAATAAATTGAAAAATCCAATGCCATTTAATCTCACCAAATATTGTTGGAGTTGTAACTACTAAGGGAAGGAACTTTCTTAGTTTGTTATCATCCAATAGAAAGGAATAAGAGTGATGCAAGCAAAGCATTTACATAATAATACGATTATGCAAATCTAAATGATACAACCTAGTGCATATAATTCACATTTAGCACAATGAGATTGAAGCATTTTCCATCATATGTGTTAAGATTGTATTGGTAGAGCATGGATCACATATTTAACAATGTTAGGACCATAAAAAGACATTTATAAATCAACCATGGATTGATTAATTATCTTGGAAGATGTCACATGACACTCCACTAGAAAATAAGAAGTAGAGCGAGAAAGTAAATGTATATGTTGAATCATAAGACACATAATCCAATGAATAAATAAGGGTTCCCCAATGGATAACGAGAGGGGTGTCTCACATTAGGATAAGAGTGATTCAAGATATATCCACAATTAATTCCAATCAAATAAAATTCATCTTCTAGAGAAAATGCTAAAGAATTATCACACATGGAAATAAACATATGCACACAAGAGTTTGACTCAAGGAACCACCATTATATTAAATATGCTTTTACTATATAAAACACTTCCTTTCCAAAATATGGAGGATCCTTGCAAAATGAAGAATGAGTATAAGTCCTAAGAGAATGAGGGGGGTAATGGAAGTATATCCAATCCAAGATGGCCAATCCCAAGAGGAGTTACTAGGAGAACAAATAAAGAGACTTTGTTGATAGAATAAGTGAGTAACAACACATGCAAAAATTCCAAAACTACCAACTTTAGTATCCTTCAACTTGTCTTTATGCACTTGTGAAATCAAGAGAGAAGATGAGATGCACGTAGCCATTTTGTTATTACTAGTATTTGGCTTGCATGTACGAGAACAATTATATTCCTAGAATGCATCACCATGTAATTCTTTATCTAAAAGATTGTTTTACAGTCTTAAGGTCAACCTCATGAGGATATAAATCCCCCTGCGTTTTCATAGAGGTGGTACTCCTCTTTGGCGGAAACATTGGAATATTCTTGGTATGGTTCTACAATGAATGTAAAGGGTGAATGCTAAAGAGAAAACCCTGAAATATCTTCCAAGAAAGCTTGTATATACAAATGTACAACCCTTATATACAATTCTACAAATATACATCATATTATTTAAAGAAAAGATAGGATAAAGTGTGTCAGCAGATTTCTGTGTCTACGAGGTTTTGGAGTCTCCTTTCAACATGCATTATTTCTTTCTTGTAAGATAAACTGAACTTGGAATCTGCTATGACTTTTGTAAGAAATGGACAGAACTTCAAAGAACTTTAAATGATAACTTCATCATTACTCAAAAAATGATTTTGATAGGCAATACATTTGAAATCACATGCTTTCAACTCAAGTATGAGAAATTATTAATGTAATACCCCAAAATAGTTCTTTGCAGGAGGAATTTAATAAAAATATCCCAATATGACAAGTTCAATAATGTCTGGAACAAGAGAATTGAAACAATTTGAACAAAGTTTCAATGACACTTACATGAACTGAAAATGAATTGCATCTACTTTTTACAAGCATAGATCATGCTCCTTTGGACATGAAATGTTACAAAATGACTGAATATTTCTAGAGAAAGAACTACTAAGACCCAAATCTTCATGTTTTCCATACATTCATAGGAACCTTGACCGGTTTACATTCCTACATATTAAACCTCTACAATATTGTCTCGACATATTTTCTCTGAATTAACTAGAGTTTCTTCTTTTTCTGATCTTTTTTAATTTCCATGCCCAAAATGAATTTTGAAGCACGAGATCCTTCATGTCAAATTTAGAGGACAATTGAGTTTTCACATCCTGGATAATCTCCTTCTTGTTTCCTATCAGTAAAATGTCATCCACATACAAGACCAAATAAATCAAATGATCACCAATTAAGTTAAAATACTCACAATGATCCTCTTTGCTTCTGTGAAGCAATCCGAGCATATAAGTATCAAATTTTTTATACTACATCCTTGGCGATTGTTTTAAACCATGCAGGGACATTTTCATCTTGCATACCAACTCCTTCTTTCCCTTCACAACATAATCTTCTAGTTGCTTCATATAGATTTCTTCTTCTAGATCCCCATGTAGGAATGATGTCTTCACATCCATCTATTCTACTTCAAAATCAAATGCAAAAGCAACAGATAACATAAATATTATAGAGGCTAACTTGACAACAAGAGAAAAAATATCATGAAAATCAATTCCCTCAACCTGGGAATAACCCTTTGCTACTAACCGAGCTTTGTATTTCTCCACTTTTCCTTCAGCATTAAGCTTCGTTTTAAATACCCATTTGATGCCAATAGGATTTCTTCTAGTCGGCAACTCCACTAGATCCCAAGCCTCATTCTTATCCAAAGCTGCCATTTCTTAGTCCATGGCCCTTTTCCAGAGATTTCCATCCTCTGAATCCATAGCCTCCCTGACAGTTCTAGGATCATCATCAGTAATAGACAAAGAAAAATTTGAATGGAAATCAGATGGAGTATACCTTTCCAATAGCCTTCTTTCTCGAACCGATCTTCTCAATGATGGAGTATGAGGATCTTCTTCTTTTGATTCTCGTTCTTCTGTAGAGTCTGACTCATCATCCTTTAAATCAAACTCTATTTTCTTTGGTACTTCCTTACTTGGTAGGACTTCCTATTTAAGAACATCCTTCATTTCTCTAAATACCACATCTCGGTTATACACTACCTTCTTAGTTTCTAGGTTCCAAAGCTTATAAACTTTGAGACCATCTTTATATCCAATAAAGATACACTTTTCAACCTTCTTATCTAGCTTACTCATGTTTTCCTTTGAAACATGAACATATGCATCACAGCCAAATACCTTGAGATGTGTGAGAGAAGGTTTCTTACCAGTCCATACCTCTTGTGGAGTCTTGTCATCCAACGCTGATGAGGGTGATCTGTTGACCATGTAACATGCAATACCCACTGCCTCTGCCCATAATTATCTCCCTAACCTGACACCACTGAGCATGCACCTTGCTTTTTCCATGAGCGTCCTGTTCATTCTTTCCGCAACTCCATTCTGCTGAGGTGTATATGGAGTATTCTTTTGCCTTGCTATATCACACTTCTTACATAATTCTTCAAATTCATTCTCCCAGAACTCTCCGCCATTATCTATCCTCAACACTTTAATTCTTTTCTTTGTTTGATTCTCAACAAGAGCCTTAAACTCTTTAAACTTGTCAAAGACTTCTGATTTCTTCTTGAGGAAATATATCCAAGTATTCCTCGAGAAGTCATCTATAAATGAGACATAGTACACAGATTTTCCCAATGCTGGGACTGATACAAGTCCAAAAACATCACTGTGAACTAGCTATAAAATTCCTTCTGCCCTCGTTGCACTAGAAGGGAATCTTCCCGATTATGCTTCCCATATACACAATGTTCACAGAAATCAAAATCCAGAGAGCAGTTAGACATACCTTTAACCATACCTTTACCGTGTAGTAGTCAAAGACCATTCTCTTTGATATGCCCCAGTCTTTGATGCCACAACATAACCTTTTCTCCAGAGACTGTAGGAGTTCTTTCTTCTTCAACTCCAATATCAGGAACAACAGAACTATTACACCCATCACTAATAGTTCTTTCTTGAAGCTTATACAAAGTTCCAAACTGAACTCCTTTCAACAACACCATTGCTCCTCGAACCATCCTGGAAGTTTCCTTTTCAAATATTGTTTTTACCCCTACATCATCCATTTTTTTTACAAAAATCAAATTTTTGGACAAACCTGGGATGTGCAGAACACCAGACAATGTTCTAATCCTTCCATCTATGAGCCTCAACTTGAATTTCCCTCGTCCTATGATTCTGGTTGTCGAATCATCACCTAAGAAAACATTACCTCCATCATACCTTTCATATTCACAGAACCACTCCCTGTGGGGAGTCATATGAAAGGATGCACTTGAGTCAACCAACCATGCCTCATGATCTACATGTGTGCTTGAAGAAGCCAAGTACACATCCCCTCCTTCTTTCTTGGAGGCCTTTTCTTCTGTAGAAGGAGATTCTTCAGATCCCTTCTTTTTCTCAACTTTGGATCTACACTACTTCTTGTAGTGCCCTTATTTTCCACATATCCAACATACCTTTACAAACTTTCTAGGAGATTTAGATCTACCCTTAGACTTAGATCTTCCACTTGATAACTTAGATCTATTTCTTTCTTTGTCCTTCCATATTAGGTTTTTGTGCTTTGTCCTTCCATATTCTTCTGTCTCATCTCCTCCGACAATATTTACTACAAACAGATTTTTAGTAAAAGAACAGAAAATATACAATGGCAAATACAAACATTACACAGAGATTTTTCCCCTGGAATCCCAAACCGAGAAAACCAGCATATTCATACATATTGGAGCCAGTGGCATCCAAAACCCTAACCCAATGACTTGGATCAGTCAACAACCCTAATTCCTTAATCAAAAATAGAAAACCATCGATAAAAAAACCATGTGTCGAAAAATCGCCCAAAAATGTGACACATTTCCTGAGGCAAAAAAAATTCTCAGGGGCGCTTCCCTCGAACCCTCGCGCGAGGGGATTTCGCCCCCCT
>JASDQU010103699.1:90660-101008 GCA_032191745.1 Picea mariana
CACATACCCAACATGTGGAAATGTCTAAGTAAGGAACGAAAGAGAGAAAAATGGCTAAGTGTGGAATATGGAGACTAGAGTGGAAGAGGGAAAACTGGTTAAGTATGGAGAGGATAGTAATATAGAGAGGAGAAAGGGAATACACTTAGAAAAAATCCCATTCTTCAAATTTCTTCTTGCAATCTCTCCGTCAAACATCTGGACAAAATCATGAGTATCTTGGGCATACAAACTTGGATTTTGATTCCAAAAAATTATGAGACTGAGGGCTACACTATGAACTTATAATTGTTCAAAAATTATTTCTTCTGATATCAATTTTTTTTTTTCCCAAGAGAAATAATCTAGTTGATAAAAAATTTTGATCAACAAACATCTATTTAGTGTAGAATTGGCATAATGTCTTAGAAACATTGGATAAATATTAGTTTTCCTTGGTTAATTTGATCTAGGTGCATTTCTCTTCAAAAAGTGCACTACCACACTTAAAAGGGGACAAAACTTGTGTGGTCCCCTTTGACATGGTCAAACTTGAACAACATATAAGAGTATTGATTTAATCAAGTTCATCACTTTTGGTGTGTTGAAAGCACAAACCTAGTCTTCAAGTGAAATCCCTAGGAAGGACCAAAAGTATATAAAAAGATCTCCTTCACATGGGGTTAAAAGATAATTTTTCATGCCCACATCAAACTTATGATAGTGTGGCTTTGGAATTGTGATGGTCTAAAGATGTTACCAACTTGACAAGAGCCCTCTAAAGTTTTCCTTTTTTAGAGGTCGCATTTAGTGGCCACTTTTACACCCATTTCAAAAGATGGTGCTACCAGTAGCACCATTTTTTTTATGGAGGTAGTTTTTTGACATTTTGAATCTTCTTATCTATAAAGTGTCAACATTTTTTTCAATTGTTTTCATTTTTTTCTAAACTTTCTAGGTTTCTTTCCAAATGTGTTTTTTCTCGTTTTTCCAAAATTTTAAATGTTTTTTATAAGAAAAAAACAAAAAATTTGTCATTTTTAACATTACTAAAAATGTGATATGTCATTTATTTTTTCATAGTTTTTTTTTCATCTAATTATATAGTATTAATTAGATTAGGATGCCATGTTTTTTTTACAACCAGAATATAAAATATATTTTATATTATAAAGAGGTTTGTAGCTAAGCTAACAACGATTACATAGTATTCCCAATTCTTCAAAAAACAAAATGTAGTTCTTTGTTGCAACAAAAAGAAGTTCAAAGAAAACTATATGAAAAACATTCCAAGTTTGTTTTCATGTACCCTATTTGAAAAAGACTCCCAAAATCCTAGTTACATCGAAAAACATAAATATTAACGAAAAACATGATTGTTATGTGCTTCATCTTGGCCAAAGTCTGAATGGGGAGAATTATGTTACTTTATTTCCACTGGCTCCGTTAATTGATGAATTGTTTCATCTTCTTGAAGATCTGCTTGAGTAGAGGCATCTGATACCCTGTTGTTTGAGGATGTGGACAAGGATTTTTTTTCTCATATTTAAGGATAGACTTTGCAACATATTACATTCATCTTTTAAGACATAGATCATTTGATTTTGGTGCACAAGAAGGTTCATGATGTAGGATATTGAGAGATGCAAGTGTGTTGATTTTCATGCACCTTTGTTATCACCAAAAACAAAAAAAATCTATTGGATTGTATATTTTCTTCACACCTTCTTAAGATTTTCCTGAATGTCCCTATTGTCCATATTTGGTGCCTCTGAGAACCGAACAAAATGAGAGGTGAAAAAATCAAAGAGATGGTCATTGTTTAGTTGCATAGGGGAGGAGCCTTTGTATACCTTGCACTTTGCTTGATACTGAGTCAAAATCTAGATTTTCTTCACTATGTGATCCAAAGTAGTCAATCTTGATGAACAAACAAAATAAAAGAACCAAACAAACCAAAAGATGAGACTTGAGGAGAAATGAGTGACTTTTGATGGAGAAGCAATATTTGCCACCACCATAATTCAAACCTACAAATGATATCACCCTCCTATGGAAGAGTCCATTTTTCCCATATATGCAACCAAGAATAACATACAGCTGGAGACAAAGGCCAAATCCCCAACAATCTTTACCATAACTCCTAGAGAGGTCAAACTTAGAAATAGATGGATATTGAAAGTGAACTAGTTGAATGAGAAGGATAAGCTTAAGAATGAGAGAAAGGTTCCCATAATAGAAACCAGTCCCACCTCCACCATATAGGATCCCAAAATAAGAGACAATTTTTCTACCTCAATACTTCATACCTTCCACTAAAGCTAAATTCCAATGACAATTTGGAAAAATCCTACCAACACCATCAAACATTCTAAGTACAAGGATGACACTTACCAAAAGAGCGGACACTGCAAGTTCAAACCACCTAAACACTCAATTCCAAAGTCTCCATTGTCCCATAGGGCCTACGATATTTCATATTAAGACCTTCATCTCCCAAAGCAGAGTTAATACTACACATGTTGTTGGTACTTGGGGGCATCCTCAGAGATCCCATATCAATACAAGGGAATTGGTGCTCTAACCTGTGATGCATGCGAGGATTAAATTCTAAGTTTGTGATTCACCCTTCCATATGAATTTGTTAGGGGATTAGATGACTACAATGCCCCCCATTTACTAACTTGTGTGGATTTGTTATCCTAGTGATAAACTTTAGAATTTAAGTCACATTTCACATGGAGAAATACAACATCATTGAGAGAGCTTACATCTTTTTGGATTTGACTGATGGTGACTGCAAGTTTATTGTTAGACATAGTTATTTTACCTAGCATAATTTTGATGATCATCATGTAATCCCCAATGATTTTTAATGAAATAACATTTTCTTCCTTGGCTAGAAGAATGCCATGCAATAGTGCATATGCCTCAGCTTGATTGTTTGAGCCTTGGCCAAGACCCCAAGCGCATGTACTGTTGTTTTTCCTCTAGGATCATAGAGTATCCCCTTCGCACTTGCCACCCCTAGGGCTTTTTTTTTATTCCCCCATGAAGAATAAGAGAAAGTATTTTTTATTTAATAACCACTCAAGAAATTCCTGTGCATCCAGACAAATTTTCCACTAAGGATGCTTATGAAGTTTTGGGAGAGGAATATATAGGAGATTGTTTTTCATCTAGAATCGACTTAACCAATCTTTCCCATCCCTCTCCAAATACCTTGTGTCCACTATAAGTTTGAGATTTAATAATTTTGTAAGGAGCCACTTGGCCTTGGTAACCACCATTGATGACTTCTCCAATTTTTTATTGAACATCATGTTATTGAGAGCCAACTAAACCTTCCAACAAATGTATTTGGGGAGAGCATTCCAAATTATTTTTAAATATCATTTGTTTTGAAATTATCCTCCACAGGCCTTGGTCCACAAGGTAAACATTTATTTATATGAGGAATGTCTTCTTACTCGATTATAGATTCTAGCAAATTTAGAGGACCAAACTTCTTTTATATAACATCAATAAAAAAAAATGCTGCATAGATTATTCAACTAATTGACACAATGTGCGCCTAGAAGGGCCCTGAATTCCTCTCTTTAGTATATTTTCATATGTAAGGAGCTTACCATGCACCATGATCTAACAAAAGATGTTGATATTAGGGAGCCTATCACAATTCCAAATGTGTTTCTAGATTGGGGATCTTTGAGGAAGAGGGAGAGATGAGAGATGAGACAAGTATCCTTCTTTGACTCTGTAAACTACATTTCCCCATCCCCTTTGGTCCTTTCTTTGAACATCCCATGGTGCACAACCACTTAAATTATGAAAGAGCGAGGGAACCAAAGAGTTAAGGTGTAGAGGAGGATCCCCAACATTCTATTCCAACCATTGATATGAATTTTTTTTATCACTTTGAGATATCGAACATAGATTTTAAGTTCTCACCATCCATCCAAATGTTTAGAGGGTGTAATTTTGAACTATGATAAAAAGCCTTTTTCCCCATTATGTTTTCCTCCCATATTGATATGTCCTTGTCATTACTTGGAACCTAGGTAAGTATGGATTGGATTAGGGGAGCAATAGATTTTAGTAATTTCTAGATATGGGATCCATTTTTATTCTCCTCTATTCTTTCAATGCATTCCTTTCAACTTTCTTGGAAGTATTTTTTCCATAGAATTTTCTTCCACCAATCAATATTAATTGTTATTAATATCCATAATAAATTGGCTCCCATAGTTGTTATAGTCTATGCTACCCAAGTCACCTTTTTTGTCATTTTTTTGTTCAAGGGAAGTCAACCTATGTCATCCACTCTACATAACTCTTGACTTTCCATGTCGGCATTCCCTTGTGTCAAGTACTTCTCGGTTTCACACGTATCTTTGTATCTAACTTGTGCTAGTATAGCAGGTCCCCATTGACTTCTTACTGGCGGGTCTGCTCTTATCGACTACGACTCATTGCTCTGAGAGTATGATCTAGAGTTGCACCATGGGCATATTTACATCATTGAGAGGTGAACTTGCGCTCAACGGATGAAAAATCATCATTGGTTGTTGGCAGAGCGGTTTCCCTTGTGTTCGGTGTCAACAACCATTATCACACATAGGGATTTGTGTAGTACCTTGGTTTCCATTTGACCCCATTGGTGGATTCCTCGTATTTGTCGATAATCTTCATCATTGGCTACTATTCAGAGAGTCTATGTCGTGTGCTATTCCATCTAGTACATGTCAGAGTCATACCTCGGTATGGTCCTTCTAATATTTTCGTCCGAGTTCTTCCAAATCTTTGGAATTCTACTACTCCTCATGCTGGATGATGGAGGATGCCTTAATTCCTTCTTTTCGTTCCTTCCAACGAATCTCTTCCTATCGACTTCAACACATCTTGCTTTGGGACAAGGATCTAGAGTCAGTTTTAGTACCTTGGGGCTTATAGTCATTAGTGGCAAGTTCCCTTGCTATTGATAGTGGGAATACATCAATTTCCCCTAATTGGTAGATTCTATTAGGTGTTTGACATCAACTCCTTTATTCATACTTGTTATATTGTATTAGGTACCTTGGTTGTCTCGTGTTTGTTAACAATACACATCAATGACTAGTAATCAAATGACATATCACTATGTTCGACTTCAACACATCTATTCACACAGTGTAGACTCGTACCATGACGAGTTGTTTTGAAGACCTCAGGGCAAGTACGATCATCACCTTTTTTGTGCTCCTACCCGAGTTGTATTAATTGTACTAGCTTATTTGACATCGATACTTGTAGAAGATCAGTTTGTTCACTTCATTGACTCCATATATGCTCTATTTTATACATAGATCCACTGTGTATCCATTCGTGGTTATGATATACATTTGCATGGATCCATTGTGTATTTCTCTCGTGACCATGATTGCTACTTGTATATATTACATGGATTCGCCGTGTACATGTTTTATGGCCATGGGCATCAATTATGCTTTTATTACTCATGGATAAACCGTGTACTTGAATTGGCGGCCATGCTTACATCACTCTTGAGCATGGGCATGCCCAACTTGGGAAGAGAGTATCTTACTTGTTTCTATTGTAGGTATTGTTCTGAAATTGGTCTTCAACTACTCCTACCCAATCCCCTGCACAATCTCATGATTATTTTGTAATGTATTTCGACCAACGGTTACTCTTTTGACCTCACACATTAGGGAGCATTTTTTATAGTGTCATTTGACACCACATATTCTTATGATGGCTTATTGGCCTGAGTTACATCCCTTTCCCTGTTTGCAGGACCATTTCCCCCCTTTTCCTCCTTAAAAATACTTTTAAAAACCACATTTTGGTTGATGTACGTGACTATCCTTAAAGCATCTCATGTACTTACGCTAGTTTCCAGTTTGCAAACTGTGTGCATGTTATTTTGGCTCAAAAAAATAATAATTTTGACTTTTCAGGTGAAGTTGACGGGTTCCTCAGGTTCCTGACCTCCTATAGCCTGTTCATAACTACTCCAACTGTAAAAAAGGAGTATAAATTAGAGCCTTGGGGTGGAGGAAAAAGAGAACATAGAAATGCATCTTTATGCTAGAATTTTCATTATAGTCTTGTAAATCCGTTTTCCCCCTTGCATTTCAGATTCTCCTTTTCATCTAGAAACCCTTGTTTTCAGAAGTTGTGTTCTCCCTATCTTGTCAGGAAGAAATTTGTTGCCTTCCTTGGACTTGTTTGAGCACAAAGTATTGGAGGTATTGTTGATCATCTCTATCCTTGGGTGGAGGAATTTGGAGCCTAGTTTCGGGGTTGTGCCACAATGGTTACAGGTTGTAACCAACTTTTTATGTTGTTCATAATAAAATATCTTTTGTTTTCGTCCAAATTTCATATGTTGATTCATGTTTCTAATGTATTTTGCATCTCCTAATTTGAATCTATTATGAAATTTATAATGTCCATGCTTTCGTTGATTATCAGATAACTACCTATTTGCATCTGCTCGTCTCTTTGTGTGCAAGAGATTTCAAAGGATTGTTGTAGAAGAGTGTTGGAGTGAAAGTCTTTACATGAGATTGACATCAAACATTGAAATATAGGTTTGTTCTCTTCTCTCTCCCTTCAAAGTTAGTTATTGCAAAGTAGTTATCCGTAATTGACTATTTTATTTGGGTCTAAGAGTAGTCTTTTAGGATATTTCTTTGTTTGATTTGAGTCTGAGAGTAGTCTTTTAGGACATTGTTTTCCGTAACAAAATTGGTGACTTCACTGGGGATTCTCTCTTTTTGGGTCATTAGGGGTGCTTTTGGTTTTTATTTCTCTTGAATATTTTTCTGTCTTTGACCATTATTTAGCATTCTCTTAATTTTTATAATCCTTCCTGAGTATTTTAGGCCCTTTTCTCTCAAGTTTGAGGGGTTTTTATTGGGAGTATGTGTGTTTCTTCGAGTACATATGTGTATATACACAACTTTGCTTGAATGTAGTCGCATACATATGTTGGTTGTTAGTGAGACAATCACACACATGTTCTAGGATTAAGTTTTTCTCTTCTATTTAGATCACTGAAAGTTGGGTTGTGGTACTATAGGGTCTTCCTGGATCCTGTGAGTCATTCTTGAATTTGCTTTTCAGTTTCCATTCTTTTTGGATTTCTTTTGATCTCTATGTTGCTTTTTTTATTTTTGGATTTATACCTAAGTTCTCCAAGTATGTAATCTCTTTCCTTTGAAACCACACGTGTACATACACTATTGTTATATAGGAGTTAAGCTTGTACATATGCGCTTAAAAACATGTAAGTTTTGGGTCATATATGTGCCTTGTAGAAGGCCAAAGCACATACATATGCACCCCATAGAAGAACAAGGCACATAAATAGCTCATACGTGCTCCCTATAATGATATAGGGAATGCACATAAGATTATATACGTGACCTATAGTGGAGACAGTTGCGTACACCTCCAAAAAAGTGACTTTTTTGCTTGTTTTTCAGCCTTGTTTTGGCTTTTTTTAGGGTCTTTCTTGGGGATTTTCATCTTGAAACTTTCTATGGCCTATAAGATATTGGTAAGGCCTTAAATTTGAATGGAAAAAAATAAATTTGATCTATATTTGTCTCCCTTTTTTCCCTTGGATTGCATCACTACAAGACTAGTCTAGTTCTCAGGATCTTGGTTTCGTGGTCGTTGTTGTGGTCATTATTGAATTTTGAGTTTGTATTTGAGTTCGATACTTTTATTTTGTGATTTCCTTGGATTTTTCAAACATAAAACAACAAAATTTTCTTTCTTTTGGCATCTTTTTTTAGTTTTTTTCTTTGGTAGAAAGAAAAAGAAAACGAAAAAACCTAGTTTGTTGCTAGTTAGGTTTCTTTCTTTCTGTTGTGTTATTTTGTTTTATATTTAAAAAAGAAAAGTAAATTAGCACAGGATTTTGTTTTATTCTCGTATTGAAAGCATTTCAAAGGAAAAATAACAAATAACATCCTTGTGTTTTCTTCTTTCGCATTCTCAAAAGGTTGCATCGTGCATTTGGCATCAAAAAGAGAAAAGATTGCATTTCAAGGTTTGGAATTGTGTTCATGCATTTTAATTTTTTGAAACTCTTTTTCATTGAAGAGTTAGTGTAAAAGTTATCGTTTTCAATGTTCTTATAACTTTCATTTTTGTAAGAGTCTCAAATAACATCAGTTGCATTTTTCTACCCTTTGAGTAAAGAACAACCGCTAAAAATGAACACTAAATTTAAAATTTACTAGACTTTGTTTGTAGGGTTCACAAACAAGTTTAGGGTTAGGGCCTTGGATTAGGATTGGAGAGATAAATCTCCAAGGCTGATAAACAAACATAGGATTCTGAGATAGGGAGAATCAAATCCAATTTTTGTATAAGTATAGTCGGGAGCCTCCTCTAACACATGAGTTAAACATGAGGTCGCGTGAAGGAGAGCCGAGGAGATTACCCATCCAAAGCTTGACGAAGCAGAGTGGAGAGATCATATTTGGGGGGTTTCTCTAGTGCCATTACCTCCATGAGAGGCGGTGCTTTCAAAGCTTTTGGATTTGTTACCCTACCCATACATTCAATCTCAATTGTCGATTGTACCCCTCAGACATCGACTGTGAGTCGGTATACATAGTTTTTTTTCCTAGGTATCTCAAAGGTGACTACGAGGGGCTTCCCATGGTACCTAATGCAAAATTTGTATCACGTTATCAATACCCCTAGAGGGTTCTGTTGGTTGTGGAGCCTGATTATCTTCCTGATTCAGAGGTCCTTGCTTTCAGTTGTGTTTATACCCCATGAAGACTTTACACCCCATAAGTATGTACACTCTTCCACACGGGGGAGTGCAGAGGGGGGGGTACCCCATTTGTGGGGTTCGGGGGCGAAGCCCCCGAAGGAAAAATTGCCTTGTAAATGTATATTGTAATTTCATTGTAAATTTGGATCGTTCATTATAAGGTTGCAGATCTAACGGTAGAAATTATGTTAAGGTTTTTTTCCCTAGAAGGCAACCCTCTGTTATGAGGGAAATGTATTGCGGCTATGCATTATGGTGAGTATTGTATTATGAGAGAGGATACTGTGAGAGAAAGAAGAGGAAGTTACAACGGGTTTTTCTATAGGTTGTATCCCTTCATTTGCTGGATAATAATAAAGGAAGGACCTGGCAATTTCTCTGGTGGATGTAGCCCCACACTGGGTGAACCACGTAAATCTGTGTCTTTATTGTATTATGTATCTTCTGTGTTTTGTTTCTGTATTTGTTTTATTTTATTGCTCAGCGGTCCTGTTTTTCTAACAATTGGTATCAAAGCGAAAGGTAACTCGCAGGAAAAGAGGGTTCCTAGTTCGAGTGGGAGCAATGTCGAAAGATGGAAAGTTTAGGGTCGAGAAATTTAACGGCCAAAACTACCATTTATGGAAGATGCAGATGGAAGATTATTTATATCAGAAGGATCTATTCCTACCATTGGGCGGAGTAGCAAAGAAGCTGACGGCCATGAAGGATGAAGAATGGGAGATTCTTGACATAAAGGCTCTAGGAACGATATGGCCGAGCTTGGCAGCGTCGGTGGCCTTCAATATTTCGAAAGAAAAGACAATGAATGATTTGATGGATGTGTTGGCTAAACTGTATGAAAAACCCTCGACATCTAATAAGGTATTTCTAATGAAGAGATTATTTAATATGAAGATGTCAGAAGGTGGGTCTGTTGCAGATCATTTAAATGAATTTAATACGGTTACTAATCAACTAAGTTCTGTAAAAGTGGACTTTGATGATGAGGTCAGGGCTCTTCTAATCTTGTGCTCATTGCTAGAAAGATGGAATGACTTGGTCATGGCTGTAAGTAACTCTATCTCTGGTTCAAATACTTTAAAATTTGATGATGTTGTTGGTGTTATCCTTAGTGAGAAAATGCGACGGAAAATCATAGGTGAGACATCAGGTAATGCGTTGAACATGGAGAACAGTGGAAGACAAAAGGATAGAGGAAAGGGCTCATGGAACCGCGGGAATTCTAGGAAGGGTAGATCCAAATCCAGACTTAGAAAGATAGAGTGCTGGAATTGTGGGAAGAAAGGACATCTGAAGAAATACTGCAGAGCTCCAAAGAAATAAAGAGATGGACAACAGGAGAGAAATCAGGAAGCAAATGTAACAGGTGATGTGTTACAAGATGATTTGATTCTTTCTGTAGATAATATTTCTGAATCTTGGGTAGTAGATTCAGGGGATTCATTTCATGCCACACCCCATAGGAATTTTTTTCTAGATTATGTTCAAGGTGATTTTGGACAGGTTCATTTGGGTGATGATGCACCATGCAAAATTGTTGGAATGGGAAAGGTAAAAATAAAG
>JASDQU010103699.1:101108-111749 GCA_032191745.1 Picea mariana
ATGCAGATACTTCAAAAAAGAAATTTGCTGCTAGATCTTAAACAAATTGATTTGGACTTCTGTGAGCATTGTGTTTATGGAAAACATAAGAGAGTCAGATTTTTCAGAGTTGGAAAAGAAAAGAAGAATGAAAGGTTAGATCTTGTGCATACAGATGTATGGGGACCAACTCAGGTATCATATCTTGGTGTCTCTCATTATTATGTTACTTTTATTGATGATGCAACTAGAAAAACTTGGGTTTATTGCATTCGACAAAAATCTGATGTTTTTGATACTTTTAAGAAATGGAAAGCTTTAGTTGAGAATGAGATAGGAAAAGCTTGAAGTGTCTTGGATCAGATAATGGAGGTGAATATTGCAGCAAGGATTTTGATGATTACTGTTCATACCATGGGATTTGTAGAGAGAAGACAGTTTCAAGAACACCATAAGAAAAAGGTGTGTCAGAAAGGATGAACAAGACAATCATGGAGCGTGCAAGGAGTATGAGATTGCATGCCGGTTTTCCCTTATAGTTCTGGGCAGATGTTGTAGATATTATTGTTTAGTTAATAAACAAAGGACCTTCAAGCTCTTTGGATGGTATAATTCTAGAGGAGGAATGGACACGAAAAATGGTAAACTATTCTTTTTTGAAAACTTTTGGTTGTGAAGCATTTGTTCATATTGATAAAGAAAATAAAACAAAGATTGAGTCTAAATCCAAGACGTGTGCCTTTATTGGATACAGTGTTAATGATTTTGGTTATCGATTATGGGATTTTGAAAATAACAAAATCATTAGGAGTAGATATGTCATATTCAATGAGAAGGTCATGTACAAAGATCAGTTGCAGGGAAAGAAACAGGAAGAAGAAAAACAAGAATACACGGTGCTTGATGAGATCACTGAAAAATAAATTCCAAAGGAACCTGAAAATCAAAATGTACAACAATAGGAGCAATAGGTACCTCAAACACCTGCAAGTGTTGTTAGAAGATCTACCAGGTTAAGTATACCCCCTGAATGATACTCTCCTTCATTGTATTATTTATTGCTGACTGATTATGGTGAACCAGAATGTTATGAAGAGGCAATGCAGGTAGACACCAAAAATAAGTGGGAGCAAGGCATGAAAGAGGAAATGGATTCCTTGGAAAATAACCAGACTTGGGACCTGTATCAGTTTCCTGCGGGAAAAAGAGCATTGCGGAATAAATGGGTTTACAAGTTGAAGGAAGAAGATGGAGGAGAAAAGCGATACAAGGCTAGACTTGTTGTAAAGGGGTTTTCACAAAAGAAATGTATAGATTTTGATGAAATATTTTCTCCTATTGTTAAAATGACTTCAATTAGGACTATTTTAAGTCTTGTGGCAGTAGAAGATTTGCATATTGAACAATTAGATGTAAAAACAACTTTTCTCCATGGGGATTTCGAGGAAGAGATTTATATGTAGCAGCCATAGGGGTATGAGGTCAAAGGGAAGAAGAATTTGGTATGCAAGTTGAAGAAGATCTTGTATGGCCTAAAGCAAGCTCCAAGGTAGTGGTATTTGAAGTTTGATAGGTTTATGACAGAACAAGGTTATAGTAGATGCCATTCCGATCACTGTGTTTATTTTAAAAGGCTAGAAAATGAAAGCTATATTATCTTGCTATTGTATGTAGATGACATGCTTGTTGCAGGGTCTAATATGCAGGATATAAATATGCTCAACAAGAAATTAGCCAATTCATTTGCGATGAAGGATTTGGGTGCTGTGAAGAAAATCCTTGGCATGAGAATAACAAGAGACAGAAAAAATCGCAAATTGACATTGTCTCAGGGTGAGTACACAGAGAAGGTGTTGGAGAGGTTTAGAATGCAGAATGAAAAACCAGTTAGTACACCTTTGGCCATCCATTTCAAATTAACTAAGGAAATGTGTCCCAAGACACAAGAGGAGATATAATACATGTCCAGGGTCTCTTATTCATCAACAGTTGGTTGCTTGATGCATGCAATGGTTTTCACAAGACTAGATATTGCACATGCAGTGGGAGTTGTGAGCAGGTATATGAACAATCCAGGTAAAGAACATTGGGAGGCAGTAAAGTGGATTCTCATGTATTTGAGAGGTACTGCTACTCATGCATTTTGTTTTGGAGGTTCAGACACTTTTCTACAGGGATATGTTGATTCAGATATGGCAGGTGATAAAGACAGTAGGAGGAGCACCACAGGGTATGCTTTTACTATAGGTAGAACAACAGTAAGTTGGATTTCGAAACTACAAAAGGTTGTTTCACTTTCAACAATAGAGGCAGAGTATGTTACTTCTACAGAGGCTAGTAAAGAGATGATTTGGTTACAAAGGTTTATGGAGGAATTGGGAAAGAAGCAGGAGAATAACATGTTGTACTCTGACAATGAGAGTGCAATTCATCTTGCAAAGAACTCAGCCTTCCATTCTAAGACTAATCATATACACTTGAGGTACCACTTCATACGATCCACCTTGGAAGATGGACATTTGAAGTTGGAAAAGATACACACTAGCCAGAATCCTGCAGACATGTTAAAAAAGGGAGTAACCAGAGAGAAACTGAGTTCCTGCTTAGTTTCAGTTGGTATTCAAGAATGAAGATGAAGATGAGAAATTTGCCAGGTCCAAGAAGGTTCAGAGTCTAGCATATACAACAACGGTGGAGTTGTTGAGATCAGTCTCCAAGTGGGAGATTGTTGGTTGTGGAGCCTGATTATATTCTTGATTCAGAGGTCCTTGCTTTCAGCCGTGTTTATACCCCATGAAGAGTTTTCACCCCAAAAGTATGTACACTCTTCCACGCAGGGGAGTGCAGAGGGGGAGTACCCCCTCTGCGAGGTCTGGGGGCAAGCGAGCCCCCGAAGGAAAATTTGCCTTGTAAATGTATATTGTAATTTCATTGTAAATCTAGACCGTTCATTATAAGGTTGTAGATCTAACGGTAGAAAATATGTTAGGGTTTTTTTCCCTAGAAGGCAACCCTCTGTTATGAGGGAAATGTATTGCGTCTATGCATTATGGCGAGTATTGTAGTCTGAGAGAGGATACTGTGAGAGAAAGAAGAGGAAGTTACAACATGTTTTGCTATAGGTTGTATCCCTTCATTTGCTGGATAATAATAAAGGAAGGACCTCGCAATTTCTTTGGTGGACATAGCCCACACTGGGTGAACCATGTAAATTTGTGTCTCTATTGTATTATGTATCTTTTGTGTTTTGTTTTCACATTTGTTTTATTTTATTGCTTCGCGGTCCTGTTTTTCTAATAGGTTCCCCACGAAACAAGGGTTACTTGCATCAGGTAGGGTTGGTAAGTGGAGGTCGGAGTATCTTCTTCTCACTCCTTCATTCATAGGTCTCAGGACTTGATCAACCCATTCTAGTATCTATAAGTTCATTTTCCACTTTTTCATTGCTTTGGACTCAAGACCTTATCCATCTAAGTTGAAGTTTTGTAGAAGTTGTTTGTTTGCAATATTTCTCTTAGGAATTTTTAGTGGAGTGTTGCTTTGTATCGTTAGCCTAAGGTTGTTTCTGTATCATCGCTTTTGGATCATTGATTCAAAGTGGTCAACCAATCGCTCCACTGGTCAGGAAGGACCCCTGGTATTTCTCTTGAAAGCATGGATCCGACTCCTAGAAGGCATGGGTTTTTATACCACTGGTTTGTCAGAGTCAGTGTGTGATACTTTTTTGGACATGAACAATCCTGCAAGGGATGAAACTATGCATAAGAATAACATGGCCAAAGTTCTTGAGGATATCAAACAAGGGACCCCTTCCCAAGGGGGTTCTTGTGATTTTTCGTTCTTTGGAAACGTCGGTGCCCCCTTCATGGCCACTTTGAGCATTCATGGGTTGAATGCATGAATATCAGTTTGGTTGTGGACCACTCTGAATGTCCTGAATGATTTTGATGCTTCTCAGATGAGCACCTTATGTCATGGGAATTGAATGGATATTGATCATTTACCTTCGATATCCATGAAGTCTACTCCTTCTCCTTCCCCCTCTTTTGGTGAAAGTTTAGCTACTAGTAACTAGAAGTCTAAAAGGAATAGGAAGAGGAACAATAATAAGAAGAAGTCACCAACCTCTACTAGTCATGTTGGATACCTACCACTAGCCTCTACAAATCATGATGGAAGCACAAGTCTAGTCATTGTGAGTCATAATGGAAATAGTTCACAAACCTTTGTGAGTCATGCTGGAGATATGTCAAAAACCTCAGCGAGTCATGTTGAATACAAGCAACCAATCGTTGAAAGTCATGCTGGGGGTAATATTCTGGTCATTGCTAATCATACTAGATAAACATCACCAACCTTTGAAAGTCATGTTGGATATTGAAATCTAGCCACCACAAGTCATGCTGGGGGCAACCCATTGACCACTGCAAGTCATGCTAGGGGCATTGATATTGTTGAGAAACCTAGACAAATGGGACGTAAGCCCAAGTTCCCTTGTAATATTTGCAAGGGAGATCACCTTACTCATCTTTGCCCTTCTATTGTCATGGTACGAAGAGCGTGGTCCTTGTCTAAAGGCCCTTCTGGTTCCGAGTCATCTTCATTTTCTCAACAATCTATTCAATCATTGGTTGATGAAGTGGTGTTGATGCAATATTCGACCGATATCTCTCTCGTTTTGGAGGGTGATGCATCTCTCGACTATGTTGTCTCACATCATATTCAACCAGTGGTTGAGGAAGGGGTTATGCCGATGCAATATTTAGATGATCCCACTCTTTTCTTGGAGAGTGAAAATTCTACCAAAGTGGTCTCACCAATGCAATCTTCATTTGATCCCACTCTTCTTTTGGGAAGCGATGTGTCTTTTGACTATGTCTTTAGCATTTCCAGTTCAATAGCTTCTGAACAAGGGAGCAATCCACTCTCTTCGAGTATGTTCCCTCCAAGTCTTGGGATGGTTTCATTTGATTGGAATGATCTTATTAAGTCTTATATTCATTCTTATACACCTTTCCATTTAAAGGTTAAATTTAATTCAACGGGAATTTACCAATGTATTGCAGATGAAGGATCCTTTGCAAGTATTTTATCCTCCTCGGCTTGGCAAGCTTTGGGTTCTCCCAAGCTTGTGTTAGGTATCGGTGAACTGTTGGCTTTCAAAAGAAGACCTAGTGAATGTTTGGGGACTCTTCATTAGTTTCCTATCACGTTAGGTGGAAATACCATCCTACTCGATCTGTTAGTGGTACCAGGTGTTGGATTATTCACTAATACCGAGAGGGGGAGTGAATATGTATTAGGAACTTATTTCCACTTTTAATCACAATATGTAAGAATTTAAGATATCAACAAGTTATCACGTATGATTTCATTCAATATACCATAAACATATCACCACAAATACATAGTACAAAACAATTTTACGTGGAAACCCAAATGGAAGAAAACCAAGGAATGTTTTCTTATATATCAAAAGATTACATTCATAGGAAGCTCCAACTTCCAAAATTCTCCAGCACCAACTGGAAGGAGGCACCAACCCCCCTGATTTATAGGCACCAACCTGAAGGATGATACAACTCCCTAAATTCTCTAGCACCAACTAGAAGGAGACTCTAACCTCCTAGTTTACAAGCTCCAACCTGAAGGAAGCTACAACTCCCTTTCCTTGCCCCTTCCTTCCTCCCTTGAATATAAATGATAGACTCAACCTGTCACTATTACTGTCAATGATACTGATACATCATCATATTTAAATATGATACAACCACATTAACTTATGCCAATATCTCCAAGAATATCCTCCAAATCACGTGCTCAAAATCACCACGATATGAATCAAACTATGTGCCAAATACATGCCTCAAGCATGTACCAAGACCTCCAAGATATAAACCTCAAAACATACACAAAGACATACTTTTAATCATGGGGAACAATCTGGTGCATGTGATATTAAATATTCATACCTTCTTCAATTTTACCACAGATACACGATTCACCCACTGTCAGACCACAAACACCCGAGATTTGCTCACTGCAATCTGCGTATACACTATATGAAATTCATCCATCTACAACCCGCGCATATACACGCTTCACCCTTTTGTAAACCATGTATAAACTCAGAAAACTGGTACGGTCACCTCCATACACTTCGATCTCCTCCACCTCCTTTCTCCTAAGTCAGATTCACTTTGTTGAGATCACCAATCCTCCTAGCACAAGTGCATACCCACTTATTCTAGCTCCATTCCACAAACACACTTGCTTGAATATAAAATGAGAGGTTCTTGATGTGTATTTATACTATTTCAAGTAACTTCTTTAATCAATTTTTGAGTTGACTTGTAACTTCTTGTTTGCAACAACTTTTCACCTTTATTTGATTTTGGGGCCGACTTGTAACTTCTTTGTCCTTAGATCTGGGGATTCTAGACCATACTTCGGGGCTTCATCTTTAAGAGGGAATAACTTCTCAACCATAAGGAACCATGTGGCATACCACCTACCATTGGAAACAACACAATGAGGACTATCCATCTATGAGAGTGTTGAATGTTTTTGCAATGTCCTTCATGTTCCTTTTCTCAATCAACTTTTATCTTCATTACCACACCTCTGGGGCTTCTTAACCTGTATTTCCAGGGCTTCTTGTAGACTTCTTCAAAGTGTCTTCCCATGAGGGCCATGCTTAAAGATACACCATAAGAAGACCACTTTGGAGCCTTCTTCAAATATACCCATCAATTATAGAGGATTCTAGACTTCTTCTAGGTTTGACGTCAATGACAACCAATTTTCCAACAATGTCCCCCTTTGGAATTGATAAAACACTCATACACCCCCTATGGCCATTTCTCCTCGTGACTTCATGCTTGCTCTTTATGCTTCTGAACTTTCTCTCCCCCTTTGACATCAATGGCAATGGGTAACTCCCCCAGAGGATTTCTCTCCCCCTGTCTTCTTTGCAAAATGTCATGTAGATCATTGTGGGGTAGAAACTACTCCAAGTTTCTGTCAAATATACTCAAATATTTCTCTTGGGAGAGGTTTGGTGAAGATATCAACAATCTATTCTTTTGTCCGAATGTATTCCAACTTAATATTCTCCACTGTTACTTGTTCCCATAGAAAGTGGAACTTGATAGGAATATGCTTGGTCTTGGAATGCATCACTATATTTTTGGAGATACTTATAACACTGGTATTTTCACGGAATATTGAAATAGGATCATCATATGTTACTTGTATGTCTTGCATGGTTTGCTTCATCCAGAGGACCTGAGTACATCATGTTGTTGCTGCAATATATTATACTTATGTCGTAGACAAGAATATTGAGGACTATTTCTTACTTAACCAGGACACTAGACAATCACCCAAGTAGAACGTTGCTCCACTAGTACTTCTTCTATCACCAATGCTTCCTGCCCAATTAACATCTATGTAGGAAATCATATTCATCTCATTCCCTTTTGGATGCCACAATCCAAATTATGTTGTTCCTTTGAGATATCTGAAGATTCTCTTTATTGCCATAACATGAGTTTCCTTCGACATTGCTTGAAATATTGCAACATGTCCAATTGCTTGCATCACATTTGGTCTTGAGGCTGTCACATAGATTAGGCTACCAATCATTAATCTATAGAGTCTCTAATCTTCTTCCTTAGATTCATCATCTTTTCTCAACTTGCAACTGGTCACCATAGGAGTACTTACAGGTTTGCAATATTCCATTCCGAACTTCTTCAACATTTCTTTAATGTACTTGGTTTGGGAAATGAAAATACCTCCATCTAGTTGAGATATATGGAGCCCCAAAAATAAAGTCAACTCACCAAGTAGGGACATTTCCAACTCACTCTGCATATCTTTAGAAAACTTCTTACTCAACCTGTCATCATCACTTCCAAAGATGATGTCATCCAAATATACTTCAATGATAAGTGTGTTGTCTTGATCCACTTTTATGTAGATATTGTTATCTGCATTACCCTTTTTGAATCCTTGTTGCTACAAGTACTTGTCCATTCTTGAATACCAAGCTCTAGGGGATTGCTTGAGTCCATACAGAGCTTTCTTTAATCTGCAAAGTTAATCTTCCTTTTCTAATAGTAGGAGCCCTTTTGGTTGTTCTATGTAGACCTATTCTTCTAATTATCCATTTAGAAATGTTGATTTTACATCCATCTGATATACTCTGATCCTGTTAGAACATGCATAGGCCAAGATCATTCTGATTTCTTCCATTCTAGAAACATGAGCAAACRTTTCTTGAAAATCTACTCCTTCAACTTGAGCATATACTTTGCATACTAGCCTTAACTTGTTTCTGGTTAACTGTCCATCTTCATTTAGTTTATTTATGAACACCCATTTTGTACCAATCACATTTTTTCCCTTAGGTTTTGGAACCAATTCCCATGTCTTATTCTTCTCYATTTGATTCAGTTCTTCTTCCATGGCCTTGATCTAACGTTCATCATTGTTGTCTTCCTCAAAGCTGCTTGGTTCAAATATGGATAATAGTGCTAGATGTCTTTGTATTAGTGTACATTCCCGTCTACTTCCTCTGGTTTATGTTCCTACATTTTTATCTCCAATAATTTTTCTAGTGGATGATTCTTGTGAACCCAACGGTTAGGTGTTTTAGCAGGTGTCTAGAAATCTTGTTGATTGTCTTTTGTTTCTTCTTGCTTTTCCTTTGGTTACTTCTCTTCTGGTTCTTCTACTTCTTCCTCTACTTCTTCTTCCTTCAGTTCTTCTTCTACTTCCTGCCTTTTTGAATTTCTTCTTTCTTCTCCGGTCTTCAATACATCTGTTTCATCAATATTTACATTGATGCTTTCCACTATTTTGTTGAGTCTTAGGTTGTAGCATTTGTATGCCTTGCTTTCCCTTGAGTATCCAACCAGTATGTCTTGATTTCACTTGAGTATCCAACTAGTATGTCTTTATCAACTCGAGAGTCAAATTTTCCAATCTTGTTATCTTCTATTTTTATGTAACATTTGCTTCCAAACACTCTAAAGTGCTTGACATTAGCCAATATTCCCTTGCACAGTTCATATGGAGTCTTATCATTCTTACTTATAAGCATTCCTCTATTCAAGATATGAATGGTTGTATGTACTACTTGTACCCAAAAGATATCACCCAACTTGGAATCTTTCAACATGGTTCTGGCAGTTTTTTGTACAATTTTGTTCTTCCTTTCAACGACACCATTTTGTTGAGGTGTTCTAGATTCTAAAAATTGTCTTTTTATTCCATGTTCTTCACAAAAGTCCATGAATTATTTTGATGTGAACTCACCTCCATTGTCTAATCTTAAGTACTTGATTTTCAAATTAGTCTCATTTTCAACCATCTCTTTGATTATCTTGAAACATTCAAATGCCTCTAACTTTTTCTTGAGAAAAAAAAATCCAGTCATTCTTGTCTAATCATCAATAAGTAGCATGAAGTATTGTTTGTCATTTGGCCCTTTTGTTCTTATCGGCCCTCATAGATCGGTGTGTACAATCTCCAATGGTTTTTTTGTAGAGTATTCCTTTGTTCTGAACTCAGTTCTTGTTTTCTTTCCTTGTAGACAGTGCTTGGACATAGTATTGGCTAGATTTGAAATTTCATACATTTCTCTTACCGCTTTCTTTCTCCTGATTTTGACAAGATTGTTAAAGTTCATATGACCCATTCTTCTATGCCAAAGCTAACTTTCATTTTCTTTTCCCAAGCAACATCTTTCTTTTCTGATATCATTTAAGATGTATATGTTGTTTAGATTCCTTATTGATGTCGCCACCAACTTGCATGATCCTTCTTTCCTTATCTCACATTTATTTGAGTCGAATAGAAGTGTGTGTCCCTGGTCACACATTTGACTCACACTTAGTAGATTATGCTTCATATTTTTGACAAGTAGGACATTTTCTGCCATGGCATCTTTACTTCCAAGCTTGAATGCTCCTTTTCCTATAATTGTGGCTAAGTTATCATTCCTGAACGAAATTGATCCATCTCTTTCTTTATTTAGAGTTACAAACTCATCCTTGTCACCTGTCATGCGATTTGAACAACCATTGTCAACGTACTAATCAATTTTTTTGCTTTGGGCTAGTAGAGCAATCGAACATTCTTCAATGTTCAGTTTATCTTGCTTCCGTTTCCATATCCTTGATGGTTCTTTTACATGACTTTTCAGATCCTGCTTTGGTTCCTTTGGAGGAACAATCAATATGCAATCTTTGGCCATGTATCCAAAATTGTTTCATTTGTAGAATTCTACTTCATTATTTAATGAGCTAAAACTATTATAGTTTATGTTGTACACTCCATGAGGCTTTCTAAGATAATTAGAGTATCCTTCATAGTTGATTCTCTTCTTAGCATAGGCTCTATGGTTTATAACATTGTGCCCAAAATTGTTACAGGAATAACATAAATAAAAAAAAGTAGTTTGGTACCCGAGTGTGGGGGATCTTCTAGGTGGTTCAACTCTTCTGTAATATTCTTCTTGAGTTCTCTCCATTGTTGGTTGTTGATTCTGTGTTATGGATCTTCCAGGTGGTCCGACTCTTCTATAATATTCTTCCATTGCCTAAATGTTTTCCTTTGAAGACTTGCCTTCTTCCTTCTTGATGAGACCTCTCA
>JASDQU010103699.1:111799-139099 GCA_032191745.1 Picea mariana
TATGGTTTATAACATTGTGCCCAAAATTGTTACAGGAATAACATAAATAAAAAAAAGTAGTTTGGTACCCGAGTGTGGGAGATCTTCTAGGTGGTTCAACTCTTCTGTAATATTCTTCTTGAGTTCTCTCCATTGTTGGTTGTTGATTCTGTGTTATGGATCTTCCAGGTGGTCCAACTCTTCTATAATATTCTTCCATTGCCTAAATGTTTTCCTTTGAAGACTTGCCTTATTCCTTCTTGATGAGACCTCTGATGAATTTTGCATAACTCTTTTGGTCTACTTCCTTTTCTGTCGTCATGGAGCTCGAACCCTTCTTAGTATGCACTTGTTTGTATCCTAGTCTAGACTTGTCATAGTATGGCCTTTGAATGTTGATGATTTCATCCAATATTTTGGTGTTGTTTTATTGCATTTCCTTTTTTTGAAGTTCCTTTGTCACATACCCACTCTGGCATAATAAATTTTTCGTCGATTACTCGAGGATTAGAATCCCTGAGATACTTACGGGGGCCTAGCGTCAGCTAGTTCCTCATATTTCCACCTCCATGTGATCGTGGGTCACGACTATGGGCCGAACTAGTACGACGTCTTTTCGCAATTCGCGACTCAGTGCTACCAGAACGTCGAGTCTTTCGACTCTGCAAACCCCGAAGCTCAAAACAGTGAAAGGTCGAACCCCTACAGGGCTAGTGAGTGGCAAGTTTCCCGCTTAGGGTCTTGTCCACGTGACCCTGCTCTGTGTCCACGCGCTTAAGCCAACCAAGCGCTTATCGACTTTTCGCGATTCGGGAAATTGTGATGCAATGTCTCTTCCTCTCCCTTTCAAATCCCTGAAACTCTGTAATCTCTGAAGTTCCCCTCCAAAGGGAGATCAATGACTATAAGCCTCCCCTGATCCAACTGTCCTGGCCGTATTGGGATTTCGGTAATCGGGAGTTCGAAATGCAAGAGAGTCAAGTCTTTCGACTCTTCAAACCTCGAAACTCGATACTCGAGTTCTTGTATGAGATCCAATGAGTCTCGATGTCTTGGATCCAACGGTTCAAATATTTTCAGAGTTTCGTGAACCGAGAGTTCACGATGCAACGACTTCAAAACTCTTGTCACTCCAATCCCCGAATCTCGATATGGGGATTCATGTAGGATATCAACGATCCTCGAGGATTTGGATCCAACGGTCCACGGGATTTCAGAGCTTTCCCCGAACTCTGAACGCTCACCACACGTCTCCTCTGATGGACGATCTAGATCCCTTTCAGGACTCCTCCTTTCTGCCACAGAGCACATCGGGCTTTCGGGTACCAGGATTTCATGACATGCGAAGACAAGGGTTCTTTCCCTTTGGTTTTTCGGGTGTCGAAACGCCAAAATGCTGATCGACAACCACGTGTCCCTCCGATGGACGGCTGCGACCTTTACCCACGATCAACCATTATGATCTTTTTAGGATGATCAATAGTCACTATCAAATCCTGGCTTTCTCAAACTTATTCACACCTAAACCGATTCAGGGTTTCGTTTATCAGGATTTCACGACTTGCGACCCCCAGTGACACAGATCCTCTGTCAATTCGAATCCCCGGTATTCGAAATACCGATGGACTCTTGACCTCTGCCACATGTCCTCCACAGATGGATGGTCCAGATCTATTGCGGGACTTCCACCATGGAGTGTCCCGGTCTCTTGTCATCAGGACTTCCGAAATCTCGAAGTCCAAAGCCCCGATATAAACTCCTCTTTCGGGACTTTCGCCTCTGTTCACGAGGCTTAACCCTCATGCATCTCCTGACAACTCCAATGACTGTCGAGTTTTCTAACTAAGATCTGACGGTTCAGATCTGTCCCGTGCTGTGCACTCTCCCACTGCTCCCTGGACATGGAAAAACCAATGGTCTTGATATTCCCACAAACCTCGGGGATCTACGGTCCTGATTTCTTCGCTACTCACAAAGTAAAAGGAAAATGGGTTAAGGCATTTAACGCCATCGTTTCTTCCTCTAATCTAACGATTGGGAATGACCGCAGATATTCCGACAGGATCTTGTCTGTCAATCGATACTTATCCCTATGCTGTCATTTCGAGATTTCAAGATGATCAATCTTCCTCATATAGGGTTACTAAGACTTGCGCATTCAAATCCTTTTCTAGGTTCTTGGTGAGCTTTCCAGGAAGGGTGTCTCTATGGGGAGATCTATCCAGGGTATTACCTGAGACGGATAAGGGTATAGATTTACCGAGAGCAGACTTGAAGTCTGAATTAGATCAGTATGCATATAAATAACGATTTATAAAACATAAGCCTTACGTAGTCTTTCCATTATAAGCATGCAACCACCATTTCTGAATCAAACACCACATAGACAGTCTTATACTCAAACCATTCATAAACTGCACAGACTATGACCATACAAGTCAACATATAAATTTCAAGATGCAAGATATAAAACACTTATCAGAAATAACACTCGATGTGATTGCAACTGCTGAGAGGGGTGCTCGTTTCCACCCAACCGTAGGCTCAACGAATCCCAACAAATTTACCACTAGCCACCCCTGAGCTGAGACCACGATGCTGCGAGACTACGTCTCTATTTTCCAGTGACCGAGAATGAAGGTTACTCTCCTTCTTCTCTGCTATCACTCACTCTGTATTTTTCTAGAGTTCTCCTCTTCCCCTCGCATCTGCCCCTTGATCTCCCACTTTTCCTACCTTTTCTCCTTTCGGCGAGGTTGCGTGTGGCAGGATTTTCCTCGCGGTGGTCAGGTCTGAGGACTCTACGGATGGGCGGTTCACCCCCATCCCTCATTACTCATGAGGAGCCATTTACCTACCAACTTGGCGAGTCATTTAATTCGAGGCCAGCGAGCCGCTCTTGGTTCTCCAGGCCAGTGAAGTCCAAATACGGTATTGGTTTTGGTGGAAGTAAATGCCACCTTTCCAGGTGCCTTCCACCAACTTTCTTCAGCCATCGTGATCTCTTTTTCATCACATCCCCCTCTCAACAGTCCTGCAATATATATATTATAATATCATTCACATTCATCGACCTTTTTCACAAGGTCCATTCACATCACACATTCACATTTTTGAGTTTGCCACAATACTTGGCCAGTATAGTTATTTTTTTACATATTGGGGGAAACAGGGTGTTACATCCTTCCTTCCTTAGTGAGACTATTTTTGCTTCCAAGCTCTCCTTAATTTTCTCCTTTTCTTCCAACTCGTTTTTGAGTGTTTCTTCAATCCTTTTGGCTTATTCTACTTGGACCTTTATATTTGTAATCACATGTTGGACTTCTTTAGAGTTGGGATTTTGATAACCCTCTTTTAGCTTGATCAATTCTTCCTTGAATGACTTGTTTTTCTTCCTTTCTCTTTTTAGCTCACTTAAGGTGTTGATTAGTTATGCTTCAAGATCTACTTCACCTTGTTCTTCATAATGTTCTTCATCATTTTGTTGAGTTTCCAATGCCATAAAGATCACTCTTTTTGAGTCACTGTCACTATCATCATCCTCATCAGTTGAGGAAATATCTTCACTTGAGTAGATACTTTTCTTGAAGACTTTCCTTTTATTTCCCTTTTTGTTTCCATTTTGGTATTTCTTTTCTTTCTTAGGAACTTCTTCTTCATCACTTTTTGAATTCTTAGCATAAGGAAATTTAGCAACAAAATGACCAATTTTACCATAATTAAAGCATATTAAAGGAAGCTTACCTTTGTACTTACCAGTTCCTCTCTTCAACTTCCTTACAAAGTTGGCTATTTCTTCATCTTCATTTGAATCATCACTGCAACTGCAATTTGACTTTGACTTTTGATTATTCTTTCTTGTATTCTTGGATGCTTTGAAAGTTGCTTCCTTCTTGGATGAATTATCCTATTATGTTCTCATTTAATAAGCTACAAGTATACCATGTAGCTCATCCATGCTATTTCTTCTAGGGATGAAATCTTAGGGGTCAAATCTCATTGGAAGAGACCTTAGTACCTTTTAAACAATTACTGGATCTTTAATTTCTCCTCCCAAGCCTTTAATAGCATTCACTATTTCATCAAATCGTAGAAAGTAAGTTGTGATATCTTCATTTTCCTTTATTTTCAGTTGTTCAAGTTGACCTCTATAAGTTTGAAGCTTGGCCTCTTTGACTTTGGCATCTCCTTCATAAACATTTTGAAGTTTGTCCCAAATATCCTTTGCAAAATCACAATGCATAACCTTGACATATATTGAATCAACCAAGCCATTCATAATAGCATTTGTATCCTTCAATTTTTTTTCACTAAGATTCTTTCCATCTTTATCTGTTGGGAGAGTGGCAGGTGCCTTGTATCCGTCTATTGTTGCTTTCCAGACATAAAATCCATGTGCTTGCACAAATGTTTTCATCCTTCTGTTCCAAAAGGCATAGTTCTGACCATCAAATAGTGGCATTCCGTTCTTAGTGCACTCCATGATCTACCTTACAGTGGTTAGGCTATTTTTGAAGGATCTGTTCTGATACCAATTGTTGGATTATTCACTAATATTGAGGGGGGGGGGGGGTTGAACCAATATTAGGCACTTGTTGCCACTTTTAATCACAATATGTAAGCATTTAAGATATAAAAAATTTATCACTTATGATTGCATTCAAGATACCATAAACATATCACCAAAAATAAAAAATACACAATAGTTTTACGTGGAAACCCAAATGGGAGAAAACCACAAAATGATTTCTTATATATCAGAAGATTACATTCATAGGAAGCTCCAACTTCCAAAATTATCCAACACCAACTGGAAGGAGGCACCAACCCCCTGATTCATAGGCACCAACCTGAAGGAAGCTACAACTCCCTAAATTCTCCAACATGAACTGGAAGGAGGCTCCAACCCCTAGTTTACAGGCTCCAACCTGAAGGAAGCTACAACTCCCTTTCCTTGCCCCTTCCTTCCTCCCTTGCATATAAATGATAGACACAACTTGTCATTGTTATTGCCATAGATATTGGTACATCATCATATTCAAAGCTGATACAACCACATAAACTTATGCCAAGATCTCCAACAATATCCTCCAAATCATGTGCTCAAAATCACCATGATATGAATCAAATTATGTGCCAAAGACATGCCTCAAGCATGTACCAATACCTCCAAGATATAACCCTAAAAACATACATAAAGACATACCTTTGATCATGAGGAACAATATGGTGCATGGGATATCAAATATTCATACCTTCTTTAATTTTAGCACATATACACAATTCACCCACTGTCAGATTGCAGATACCTGCGCTTTGCTCCACTATAATCCGTGTAGACCCTATACATGATTCCTCTGTCTACAACCTATGTATATACGTGCTTCGCCCTTCTGCAAACTGTGTATAACCTCAGAAAACGGGTACAATCACCTCTGTACACTTCACTCTCCTCAAACTCCTTTCTCGTAGGCCGGATTTGCTTTGCCGAGAAAACCAATCCTCCTAGCACAAGTGCAAACCCACTTATGCTAGCTACATTTCATAAACGCACTTGCTTTAATATAAAATGAGAGGTTCTTGATGTGTCTTTATACTATTCCAAGTAATTTATTTACTTGATCTTTGAGTCGACCTGTAACTTCTTGTTTGCAACAACTTTTCTCCTTTATTTTATTTTGGGGCCGACTTTTAACTTATTTGACTTTAGATTCAGGGCTTATTGAACATACTTAAGGGCTTCATCTTTAAGAGGGCATAACTTCTCAATTATAAGGAACCACATGGTGTACCACCTACCCTTGGAAACGACATGATGAAGACTATCCATCTATGAGAGTTTTGCATGTATTTACAAAGTCCTTCATGTTCCTTTTATCAATCAAGTTCGGTTCATGACCACACCTCCGGGGCTTCTTAACTACATTTTTAGGGCTTCTTGAAGACTTATTCAAAGCGTCTTCTCATGAGGGCCATGCTAAAAGATGCGCCATAAGGGTACCACTTTGGAGACTTCTTCAAATATACCCATCAATTCTAGAGACTTCTAGACTTGTTCTAGGGTTGACATCAATGACAACCAATTTTCCAACACCAAGCCCTTTAGATTTCAATATGCTTCTCGGGCATGATTATGTTTATGCTATGAATTTTGTGGTGTCTACGCTTTTTTGTGTGATGCATTTTCCTCACAATTGAAATATTGTCACTATTATTAACTTTCATCTAATAATCACCATCCTAGTTAAACTTTAGCTCAGATTTCCCCTTTGTATATTCCCAGTGTTCGAGTAGACTCTTCACAGCCATGAGTGAATTATGTGGCATCTTATCCTCGGTGTTCAATTGCTTCTGAGAAGGATCCTTTACAGTCATGTTGGCCTTCTCGAGACAAGGTCTCGGTAGTTGACTAGGTGTTGTATCCAATGGGGGCATGTGAGCCTTTGCTTTCCCATTTTGGCTTGAGTAATTTGGCGCTTCCTCTCAAGTATGATCTTATTGTTGGTGAGACCTCGAGCCCTGGTATTTGTGTGTCGTCAAGTACTTGTTTCTTGGATATTGAATTTCCTTCATATGAGGCTATCCTTGAATATATGACTATGGATCCTTGACCTTTTCCTGAATTAGAAGCTTTGCTGGTTGGTTACCAACGAAACCCTTGGCCTGAGCCTAGCAATGGGCTCTACCTGGAGAAGTACTATGCATAAGCCACAAGTCTGTGTGACAATTTTTACATATTGTACTTTTAGGGTTTCTTGTTTTTAAGTTATGTATTCCATAACACAATGTATTGCCAAAGGTTTCTATATTGGACATATTAACTTCTGGGTGAATGCTGTTGGTCTTATATACAGGAATTTGGAGACATTTTCTTTGGTACCTTTTCATTCCATGTTGATCCGTTCTGATAGGTAATGATCTCGAAACTAGCATATAGGTTAGATTTTCCCCTTCATACATTGTTGCATTATCCATTTCTTGTTTCATTTTTCCATAGGATCGACCCCGCTTAGTTGTGACACAAAACCTTATTTGTTGTTTAGAATTGTTGTAATTCATGTGGTAGAGCCTATTGTTCATGGGTGCCCTTGTTAGAACCTTGTTCGCAGTTTGGCACCCATACTAAAATTATTTCATAGGATCGGGAGCCCTGTTTAGTCCTACCACGACTTTGGGTTGAAGCCTCATATCTTCTTCTCATTCTTATTCTGGATAATACCCTATGGGGCTCCCTCATTTATGTTTTGAGTTATCATACTTCATTTCATATCGATCGCTTGTGCTTTTCGGGCCTAATGTTGGCTTCGTCTTATTGTTGTATAACCATTTGCATATGCATTCTCGAATTGTTGTCGGCCTTGCAATACTAGCCTTTGCGACTCAACAACTTTCATCCCTAGAGGAAAATTCCCCCAAGCATCCATGCCTTGCATGTGCTTCCTTGCATTGAGGATATGTATGTTCCTTGCATGTGGAACTAGTTTTCTCGCCCACAATGCTTGTTTCCTCCATTGTAATATAGTATTCTTTTTCAGGTTTTATAATATGAAAAAGACAAAAAAAAAAAAAAGGTTGAGAAAGAATCTTGTTTTTTATATGGCAGCTAGTTGTGTTTCACTTGTATAGAGCACAACCTTATGGGTCTTTATCTCACTATCTTGGGTTTAGTATGGCTTTAGGTGGCATTTCATCATTTTTGAGCATAATCTCTTACGCCTAGTAACTTATTCTTTCAGTCATATGGAGCATTTGTTGACGCCTCCTTTGTCGCAAACATATTCCAGTTCACAGTCTATGCTGCTCAAGTCACTTTTTGTGTCATGTTTCTGTTCAAGGGAAGTCAACCTATGTTGACCACTCCGCATAACTCTTGACTTCCCAATTGACCTTCCCTTGTGTCAAGTACTTCTCAGTTTCACAAGTATATTTGTATCTAACTCGGGCTAGTATAGAAGGTCCCCATTGAATTCTTGCTGGCAGGTCTACTCTTATCGACTACGACTCATTGCTCTAAGAGTATGACCTAGAGTTGCACCATAGGCCTATTTACATCATTGATAGGTGACCTTTCACTCAACATATGACAAATCATCATTGCTCGTTGACTAAGCACTTTCCCTTGTGTTCGATGTCAACAACCATTAATACACATAGGGATTCGTGTGATACCTTGGTTTCCATTTGATCCCATTGGTGGATTTCTCATATTTGTTGGTAGTATTCATCATTGGCTACTATTCAAAGAGTCTTTGTTGTGTGCTATTCCATATGGTACATGCCAGAGTCATACTTCTGTATGGTCCTTTAAATATTTTCGTCTGAGTTCTTCCAATTCTTTGGCCTTTTGCTACTCCTCATGCTGGATGATGGAGGATGCCTTAACGCCTTCCTTCCAGCGGATCTCTTCATATCAAATTCAACACATCTTGCTCTGGGACAAGGATACAGAGTCATTTTTAGTACCTTGGGGCTTATAGTCATAAGTGGCAGGTTCCCTCGCCATTGACAGTGGGAATACATCAATGTCCCTTGATCGATAGATTCTATCAGGTGTTCGACATCAACTCCTTTATTCACACTTGTTAGATTGTACAAGGTACCTTGACTCCCATTATCATTATTGGTGGGTTGTCTTGTGTTTGTTAACAATATGCATCAATGACCAGTAATCAAACGATGTCTCATTATGTTCAACTTCAACACATCTATTCTCATAACATAGACTCGTACCATGACGGGTTGTTTGAAGACCTCGGGGCAAGTACGAGCATCACCTTTTTTGTGCTCCTACTCGAATTGGATTGATTGTACCAACTTCTTTGACATTGATACTTGAAAAGGATCAATTTGTTCACTTCATTGACTACAAATATCCTCTATTTGATTCTGAGACATAGATGCATTGTGTATCCATTCATGGCTATGATTTACATTTGCATGGATGCACTATGTATTTCTCTCGTGGCCACTTTTATATATCACATGGATCCATTGTGTACATTTTTCATGGCCATGGACATCAGTTATGATTTCATTACTCATGGATCCGTAGTGTACTTGATTTGGAGGCCATGCTTACATCACTCCTAAGGATGGGCATTCCCGACTTGGGAAGAGAGTGTCTTACTTGTTTTTGTTGTAGGTATTGTTTTAGAATTGGTCTTCAACTACTCCAACCCAGGCCCATCTACAATCTCATGATTATTTTGTAATGTATTTCAGCCATCAATTGCTATTCTAACCCCACACATTAGGGGGCATATGTTATAGTGTCATTTGACACCACATATGCTTATAATGATTTACTGGCCTGAGTTGCATCCCTTTCCTTGCTTGCAAAACCATTTCCCCCCTTTTCCTCCTCAAAAATACTTAAAAAAACCCCATTTCGGTTGATCTATGTGACTATCCTTAAAGCATCTCGTGTACGTATGTTGGTTTCCAGTTTTCAACCCACGTACATTTTAATTTGGCTCAAAAAAATAATAATTCCCACTTTTTGAGAGGAGTTGATGGGTTCCTCAGGTTCCTGACCCCTATAGCCCGTCCATAACTACTCCAACTGTCAAAAAGGAATATAAATTAGAGCCTTGGGGTGTAGGAAAAAGAGAACAGATAAATGCATCCTTATCCTAGAATTTTCATTATAGTCCTGCAAATCCCCTTTCCCCCTTGCATTTGATATTGTCCTTTCCATATGGAAGCGCTTGTTGTTAGAAGTTGTGTTCTCCCCATCTTGTCGGGAAGAAATACTTTGCCTTCCTTGGACCTTTTTTAGCACAAATTATTGGAGGTTTTGTTGATCATCTTTGACCTTGGGTGGAGGAACTTGGAGCCCAGTTTCGATACCGTGTCGTGGCGGTTACAGGTTGTAACCAATTTTTATGTTGTTTGTAATAAAAGATCTCTTGTTCTTGTCCAATTTCATATGTTGATTAATGTTTTTAGTATATTATATATCTCTTAATTTGAATCTATTATGAAATTTGTAATCATCATGTTTTAGTTAGTTATCATATAACTACCTATTTGTAGTTGCTCATCTCTTTGTGTGCAAGAGGTTTCAAAGGTTGTTGTAGAAGAGTGTCGAAGTGAAAGTCTTCATGTGGGATAGACATCAAATGTCAAAATCTAGGTTTGTTTTCTTCTCTCTCCCTTGAAAGTTAGTTATTGCAAAGTAGTTTGTTTTAATTGACTCCTTGATTTGAGTTTGAGAGTGGTCTTTTAGGGTATCGCTCTGTTGTGGCCTTGACCCATAGTCATAGGACATTGTTTTCTGTAACAATATCCATATTCATGATAGATGGGTCTTTAATCCCTAGACCTACTATGTCTCTTCATTCTCTAACAACTTTCGAATTTATCAAGTGGAATTTTTTGGAGTTAGAATTCCCCCCTTGCCATAAAACCTTCCTTATCTCCCTACTTATTTGTTGCATAAATCCCATTGGGGCCAACATAGTTGAGCATTGGAAGATTGGGAGGGATGAAATGACCGACTTTATCGATATTATTCTTCTTACCAAATTTAACCATTGTGAACCCCATTGCTTGAGTTTTCTTTTAATATTTTGTAAGATGCTTTGCCAAGATTGGGAGGAAGGATTTTACAATGGTATGGGAATTTCTAGGTATTTAAACAAAGTTCAGTTTTTAGAAAATGGGAGTAGTAGAATCCTAGAAATTGAATGGATTTCCTGAAGACCCATATTTAAAAATACAAAAATATTGTTGAAAATTAAATAAAATCATGGTTGCAAAATGAGATATATATACTCCCCACCTAAGTTGTTAAGTGAAAATTAAATGTAGTAATGGGTTTCTTTATGTGAGAACAATCTACATTGTTCAGTGCAACAATATCATATATGCATATATGTGGCACAATGTATGCATAGTGCATGGTTGCACAAACATGAATTTTCAATTTCTTTAAACACCTTGGTTAATATACAATAACTAATCCACATATTAGTATGAAACTTGTAGCACAAACATGAAGTCACTTTTTTTCCCAAGGAGGTTTTGTCTGCCTCATTTTGTATTATTTCTATATTCATTTCATAATATACAAAATTCCTATCTTCATCCTACTAGTCTGGGAAGAAATACACACCTCAATCCACCTAATAAAGTGTCAAGAAGGAAGCTTGAATCAAAATTTTCAAAGTAATTTTATTATGGACGTGAAGAAAATCAATACACTAATTACTACACTACATGCCCTCTAATGGCCAAATGTACATATTACACAAAAATGAGTTTACTTTTCATACTCTCATCCTTGGTTTCGTTTTAAGATTGTATGCTACAACATAATGAATGAAAATGTTCACAATTTCATGATTCGAAGGATTGCAATGTGTCCATCCCCTGCAACTACCAAATTTTCCCATTGAAGTAAACTCAAGAGCCACTACAACAGGTAATAAAAATAAACAACAAAAAAAATTGGCTACAACTACCATACACAGAATGATACATGAGACACTATTATAGAGAGTCTGTATTATGTTGTAGAAGAACAAATTTCTACCTTTGTATCCTAAGCTACCGCCTCACCATGACCTGGTCCATATAGGGTTTGGAATTCTTTTGAATTGATAGGTTTGCAACATTTTCCTTCTAATACTATGATGTATGAGGATATGGGATTGGAATTTAATCAACATCATCAATATGCCCAGCTAGAAGATTAATCTGTGTATTAATGTCTAATAAAATAGGTTAAGAAACATTAACAATTGCCTTAGAAAATATGGAATGTCTGTATAAAAACAAGTACAATTGCTTTGCTAAATCTTAGAAATATTTTAATTCAATCCCAAGGGCATACACCAATAAAGTTTAATGTATCTTCAATAGTCGAAATCGAATGTTTCCAAAAGACAATTAGGATACACAAATGAATTTGTTTAAAGGTTAATATAACATAATGGCTACCTCTAAATACAAATGATGGATAATTATTAATCCTCCGATCACATAAGTTTCCCATATGATCAAAATATGTTTTCAACGTGTCCATGAATATGAAGTCATGGCCACTGGGAAGTAATTAGTGCACCATAACTGTTAAATTGTGAGAGCTGAAAGAGTGACCAGAAAGGATTTAAATGTTGAATTGTGTGAACATTGAATTAAAACAAGGGAAAGAACTTTTTGTTACACAACAATCAATCATCCATTGATTGGAGGTTGTCATTCTCCCTATTAAATCTGTATTGTGAAGAAGTGACCTGCACACTATAATTGTATTCATATTTGAATTGGTAAAGACATACCTTACCTTCCTTGTCATTGGGAATTTGCATCCTCTGGTCTATTCATTCCTAATAGGAAATATATATTGAAATGATTTTAACAAGTCTGTGTCCCTCCGCCAACTTCATTTGACGACACTGACCTATACTAGCTTCCTCAGGAATATTATACTATGACTCATATTTCCATATAGATGGAACTGTCATGTGAAGTAATTTACAAGGCCATATAGATGGAGATGTTGCAATAAGTGACTTATAAGTCCGTTTTAAGAAACATTTACCACATGTGAAGAAAGAAAGAAGACAAACAACTCAGGTGATAGAGCTTTTGTTGTTCATGGGCCACTTACAATGTAGTTGGGTTTGAATATTTGAATTTTAGTAATAAAGCCAATCATGATGCTCCATATTCTCATGCTATTACAACTTTGATATCTTGTACCTTGGTTCACCATTTATTTTCATACTAAGAAATTCAAATGATGTGAGGTATTATTGCATATTTACTCTTTATCAATCCCATTTACACAAGTTGGTTATTATGGGTAACGATTTTACCACACAAATTGCTTGCCCAATATTTCATTGGAAGAGGAATTTGAGTGTTATGTGCAGTTTTAAAGTGAAACATCTTACCATAATGTGCCAATGTCAACCTTTTAAGATCAGATCTGAAAATAGCCCCAACGTCAAGCTCACAAAATGAAGTTTAGTGCAAATTATTATACCAAACAAGCATGTCAGTTTTCTTGTTCATTCATTGTTTCAATCGACTTAGACCATGAAACCATTCCAATGTTGGCATATGTCACACACCCAACCCCTAAGTACCATTTCTAAGGATGGGGCATCATAATTTCACTTAATCTCATCGTCTCGAGTCATCTCTCTGAGATGATTCATTCTCTTGCATTCGCCCGTAGCTTTCTAATGACTATCACTGGTCTCTATAATCCAACCTTTGGTTCGCAAGATATGATCTCCTGAAGTTCTTTGGGCATTATTAGTTGAGGGCCACGTGGTATCCACATGGGTCCAACTCCTTCGTACCAACTTCAAGTTCCTACCTCCCATAGGGAATGTCCGTCCACCATCCAAACCAACGATGCGACTTAATCCTCATCTAACACACATGTTGGAGGAGAATTCGGCATTCGGCGCTGAACGCCCCTTTTTCTCTTCTACACGCATGTTCTTCGGAGTCCCAAATTCCTGGACTTCCAAAATTCTTCCACATAGCTCCAGCCTTTGACCCTTTCAAATTGTCCTTGACACCACACTCCAAACCTACAGAGTCCTAAATTCTTGGACTCCCGAAGGGTCCAGTCTCGCACGTGGTATCGTACTAGATACGAGGGAAAATATATGTGGGTTCCTCATACTCCTCCTGCCAAATGGACTAAGAGGTGAGTGCTAGGTGTGATACGCGATAAGGCAGTGGTGACACAAGACCCCTTCAGTGAGTGATGTGTGTCACGTATTAATGGGTCTACAGGGTCTACAGAACACACGAATCCAGGTGACACGTGGTGTGTTAATCGTGGGTCCACATAACCCTAGATGATGCCACTGGGCCACATCACTTCAGACCAATAGCATTCCAAGACCTTCAATCTCATGGTCAAGGCATGTCCATGAAAACCTTGGATCGAGGGCCTTCGTTAGTTCATAACTTTGGTGTTCAGGAGTTTTACGCTGCAAACTCCTCTTTGCTCCCAGAGTTGGTCAATGTCGGGATGAACACAACCTAGATCTGATGGTTAAGAAAAGTCCCAAAGCATCCTCAGATCTGCATTGACTCTCGTCACTTCAGGCTTTGAAGCTTATCGATACACCACACCTCAAATCCCCCGTAGTGCCAAGTCTCCTAACTAAAGGATTTGGCGCCACACATCCCCTGTATGTTGATGACTCATATTTACTCTCTTGTTTGTGACTTCGGGAGTCTTTGCACATTGAAGCCTCTCGTCCAACTTCCTCCGGAGTGTCAAGCCTCCAAACCTCGAAATCTTCTGCCACGTGGTCTCCACATGGAAACGCTGTCACTCGACACGCGGATCCCCACGTGCTCTCGATGTGACACACACATCCCCTCGATCGAATGATTGAGAGGGGTCTGGAAGGATTCATAGATCCACGGTCCACATTACTTCACGACTTTGAACTTCAGGGGTTTTGATGTTACAACACCCATGTCCTCCTGAAGCAGTCAACGCTAGGATGACTACATCGTAGAAAAGATGATTGGGATAGTTCTCGGGCATCCTCAGATCTACGACCCAGATTAACTTCGGGATCCGGGACTTCGAAGGATCTGTCTCCCTTATGAAGAATACCAAAATTCATCGAACTCATGAAGACTGAAGGAGTCAAGGAGTTAATGCCTGCGCTCCTTCTCCAAATCCAATGCTTGTGATAGAACTTGGATCCTCCTGAACGGATCTCGTTCGCTCATCTTCCAAATGAAAGGAACTCCTCCCTTTCGAGAACTAAATCTCACCATCTGTCCTGAGCTTCGTCAGCTTTACAATACTTAGGCTCTGGTGCCCGGTTTGTGCTCTTTATCTTGAAATTTTATACTTAGACAAGCATATGTACACTCCTTGCACCAAGATTTCAGAAGAGAAACAATGGAAACTTATATAACATTAAAGGTTCATTCATTCGACCATGAAATACACACATAGGCATATAACTCCAAAAATAGATAATCATAACATTACCCAATTAACTCAGAGATAAGAAAACTCAGACATTCAAAACATGCATTTCAATCTAAGTGTACATGTAAATGAGACACTTATCTATTACAATTGATAGCCGACTAACTGACTATGGGTGTTAGCCTCTCCACTCAACCATAGGCTCAGAGGAATTCATTCTTAGCATTCTGGCCACCCCCGTGCCAAGCCATGATATCATCAGGGAAATTCCTACAAATCTCTCAGAAATTCTCTTTCTCTATCACCATCTCTATGAATTTTATCATACGCCTACTCGAAATCAAGCTCGCAACCCTCGTCTCTGAGGGGTTATCATTCTGTTCTCTTTTGTAACCATAACCACTCAACCCTTCAATGATTCACTTCTTTGCTTGAGAGATTCTCACGCTCCTTCCTTATGCATACCTCTCTGTCCCACATTCCCCTCGATGTGTCTCTTCTTGTCCCTCTTTGTGTGTATTCTTACATGCCTTTCTCCTCTCGAGGAAGGTTCTGGACCTGTCTTGTTCCTTCTTTCAAAAGGAAACTTGTGTCAAACTGGGCCTGCAGGAAAAACTACACCCTTGTGGTACTTAAGGCTGACAATTTCTTATCCCTTCAGCCAGACCCTCTATGCCTCCATTCATTGGGGTAGTTGATTGTTCAACCACCTTTCCCTTTCTTATTAACTGATATCTCCTTGGGATCAAGACGAGGTTGACTATTTCAACAAAGAGAGAATTTGGGGTCATTTTGTCATAATGAACTGTCTCCACAATTTCCTCACTCTTTTCTATAGTGATATCATGGCCAGTACTTCGAGGCTTCACCCCCCCGAGTCATTCATTGGAAATGTAAACAATAATACATTTACATTTTTCCCATTCCATAGCATGGTAATCATAATTAATGATTAATTACAAGCTGGGGGAAACATGGGTGTTACAATCCTCTCCCCCTTAAAAAGGAACACCATCCTTGATGTTCTTTCTCAGTAACACTTGTCATGCCTTTGTTATTCAGCCGCTTTAGAAATCTTGATCCTCTTTCTTGGTCAGGTTCTTTCCAGACTCTTAGTCTTCGTTACATGCCTTCAATAATCTTGGACAACAAGCATATAAATCACAATTTCATGCAAAAACATTTTACTGTTGTGCAAAATTCAAGAGACAAATTTTCATAATCTAGCACAATACTTATCTGTGCAGTTTGTGGATCTACATCCACATGGATTTCTTGTTATCTTATCTCATTGTTTTTCCTGGAAATACCCTTTGTGTGCATGATACCAATCAATAGTTTACAAGGATGATCAAAGTCTCCTCTTCCTTGTGGTCACTCACTCTCTAGGCCCTGGCTCTAGCATCCCCTTCTCTATTATACAGTCCCTCAGGTGATACATCTTGCCTTGCCAAGGATTTCTCACACATGAAGAGTTCTAGAGAGTTCATTGAGTCTTACAGTCGAGGTGTTCCTTAGACTTGCTCTGCCTAGGCGTCCCTCCGGCTTGTGTTGCCATAACACAACATGTTCTAGGGTGATCATGGCTTACCACATGTTTTCCTATCCCAGTAGTAGCCATCTTTCATGCTTTCCAGCTTGAAAACCTTCATCTGTCCTTTCTGGATATATATTTTCTTCTCATCTGTATCACAGGTATACAAAAATTTATGAGATATCATCATAAATTTTAAATTTCAGAATTTTATTGCAAATCTGTCACCCACAAATTGTCCAATTTCCTCATTTATTTTTCACATCTATTCCGCACAGGGACCAGGTCCACAAATATGGGACTTTCCTCCTTATAGTAGTTTTTCTCAGCAGGCAATTGGTCTTCCCTATTGATGCAGACCCCCCCCTTATCTCCTCGGGGTTGCACGACCTCTCGATCAAGGATCTTCAACTATCTAAGCTGGATTAGATCCTCTAGCCCTTACTGGCCCCAACTGAATTAAACACAGACCCTTTTATCACCTTAGGCGCATGTTATATGGAACTCGCAGGCCCCTTTCCTTAACACTTTAAAATATTGGAATTTCGGGCGTTAGCTCCTTTATGCTAGCCCTCCTCCACATGCGACCTCGACTATAAACTAGGTCTCAACCCCCTGAGCTCTTTGTAACTTTGGGTTTCGACGATCTTAGAAACAATTGCACCCTTTTTGCCTGAAATCTGAACCATGAACTCGCCTGGTCAGATGTACGATTTTCATCTCTTCCACAACCAATGACTATGATACGTTCGGACTCCGGTCTTCGGGAGTTCCACACGTCTCAACTCTACTCTTCTCCGAAGTATTTCGTACCCGAAATCTTAGATCAAGCGTCACATGCCTCTTTTGATCAACGACTGAGATTTTTCCCTTAATTCACTTCGGGCGATCTCTCTTTCCCCTCATCTCTTCTTCAGTTCTCACAAACTGGTGACATGTATCCTTCCAGATCGACAGTTGATCTCTTCGCAGCTTCAGACTTCGATGTTTTTCACCCTTCGACACCCCAAACCTTCCAGTTTACGAATTTATGAAAAAACTTACAGCCAACCACTGCACAACTCGTCCCAGATCAGACGGTCTGGAATGATTTCACTTCTCCTGGGTGGATCTTGATCATCACTTTGCAAAAAACCTTAAAGGCTCTTTCCTTTTGAATATTTCTCTTGTTAAATATTTTGAGCTTGTCTTCCTCTGAACCTTTAAATCTTTAAAGGGTTTTCTTCGACACTTAGTTAGATTTGGATCTGGGCACACCTTGCAACATACCTTCACTCACACTTCAGCGAGCAACATCTTGAGCTACTCCTCCTAAGCTTCTAGTTCAAAAACTCTCTCGACGCACTCCTTGTGGACAATATGCACACTCTGCATAAAAATTCCATGTTATCTCTCCTAAGCTATGAGTCGAATCAGAATCTGTCAATGCACTTCTTGCGGACAATATGCACTCCTTGCATGAGCTCATGGGAGAGAAACAAGTGAAACTTATCTAATGTTTCACAGATTCATGCATTCAACAGTAGAATTCATACATTCATGAAACAAAAAATAACAAGAAATATTTAAGCAACAATAACACCACGTATTTGGGTCAATATCCCTCTGTTATCTTCATTCAAATGTAAAATGACTAAGACTATGATAAACCAACAACAACTAAATCACAACAATCTCCTACTAATTTGTAGCTACCATCGTATCTAGTAGCCTAATTTCCAACAACCTCATTTGGGCATACAACACCTCTATTTATACCAGAGGGATCCTAAGCTTCCCTTTGACTACCTATCTTCTCGAAGTAAAAACTAACTACTCCTTAAGCACCGTTACATTAAAGTCTGAGAGTGAAACTCCCAGATCTCTCGCGATCGTTCTGTTTCCAGCATTTTGATCTTCTCAATTTTCAATCCGTTCAAAAAAATATTTGCAGGAAACACCAATGTTTAATATTCCAAAATGATTCAAAAGGCGTGTTAGGGCATTGAGTTGTCTCTGTTGATTAAGGTTGGTTGTCATTGATGTCAACCTTTGAAGAAATTTCGGTAGCGAATACCGGTCGCACAAAGGTTTGGGTAATGGACCCAAGGTTGTTTCATGTATAATGGTATGAATTTTAATATATTTGAAGGTAATACTATTCTATATGGATATTACATGTCATGCCATTTTTGGTGGTATGTGGAATGCCACATAACTCCTCACGGTTGAGAGTTATGGCCTTACGAAGTTGGAGGACCCTCATATGTTGGCTTGAAGCCCCAAAAGGTCAAAGAAGTCAAAGAGCTTGCAAAGGAGAAATTATTATTTAAATGATAAAGTAAAGTGACAAATTCAAGAAGGATTATTTAAATAATTAAGTGAAGTGACAAAATCAAAGAAGACTATTTAAATGATAAAGTGAGGTGACAAAGTCAAGGATGAATATTTAAATGATAAAGTAATTGAGAACTTTCTAATTATGGAGAGTGGTTAACCCTAAGAATGAGGAAATTAGGTTAAGTGACCTATAAATGGGTTAAGTGACTTAGAAGATGCTTCTAAGGAAGATATTTGGAGAGTATAAATAAGAGGCAAGACTCTCTCATTTGATATCACACTTGAGCATATTGAATATCTGTAGGTGACTGAGGTAACCAAAGGATATCTAAGCCGAATTTCAGAGGGAAGGTGAAGAAAAGAAGGTCGGAATTCAAGGGAGGATAAATTCTTTTGATGATTCTTTCTAAGATCCATTCAACAAATATTTCGTGTGGGGCACGCTCTCTAGAATAAACCATAATTCAACAAGCTATGCCATTTTTTCTATAACTCCTTTTCTGAGAGGTTCCAAGTAGTGACACTTGGAGGAATTGCATAAAACAAGCAGAAGAACATTTTGTACTACTTTCAGATCTTTATTCATTACATGTACATAGTTATGGTTATTTCAAGTTAGGGTTGTTTACTAATCCCAAACTAGTCATGTGAAACTAAAAAAAAGTTTGATGAAAATGCTAGTCTCTTGTTGTGAAATTTAAGGAAGGTTTGTAGGTATGTGATCATATAAACCGGGTCTATTACATATTTAGAAATCATATTTGGATGATGAAATTGATGAGGGATTTTGGTTAAGGTACATGTTGGGTACATGGTTGAGACAAGTAGTTGATGAGTTGGCACATACATGAGGTTTATAGTTGATGATGTTGGTACATATTGATGAGTCATAGTTGATGAGTAGTTGACACATGATTGGTACATACTTGGTACATGGTTGGATGCACTTGTTTATGGTACAGATTGATTACAAGTTGTTTGGTACAGATTGGTGCATGGTTGATGCACTTGTTTATGGTACATGTTGATTACAGGTTGAGGTACAGGTTGATGCATGGTTGATACATGGTTCAGGTTTATTGGTGCAAGTTTACAACGACATATCTCACGGTGATAGTGTGATAGTGGTTGCATAATTCTACTTCTACTTCAGGGCGGTTGGATGGGGCAAGGACATGTGGTTGTAGCCACCTTCCGGCTGTAGCCGGAGAACATAGAGGGTTGTAGCCTCCTTCTAGTTGTAGCCAAAGAAAAGGGGAGTTGGAGCTTCCTTCAGGTTGTAGCCTGAGAAACAAGGGGGTTGGAGCCTCCTTCCAGTTGCAGTTGGAAAACAAAGGATTTCGGTGCTTCCAATGAATGTAATTATTCAAGACATATAAGAAAAAACATTTTATGGTTTTCTCCTGCTTTGGGTTTCCACGTAAAACACTACTGTATTGTGTATGTGTATGATTATTCATTTGCTCATTGCTTATTTACTCTACAGTTATTGGATGATAATGCTACATTGATATAACACTTGGATTATATGGTTAAAAAGGATTTTATTGCTCTATTACTGATTCACTCCTCCTCTCAGTAATCCAACAATTGGTATCAGAGCAGGTTCCTTCAGAAATCAGTTTAACCACTGAAAGGTAGATCATGGAGAGAAACAACTTGTATAAAAATGAAAAACCACAGTTCCATGGACAAAAGTATGCATTTTGGAGCATAAGGATGAAAACATATATACAGGCACAAGGATTTTAAATTTGGCAATCAATTGTAGATGGATACACAGCACCAGCAGTTCCGCCAACAAATGACAAAGTAGTGAAACTCGGTCAGAATAATTCCAAAGACAAAAATGCACTTCTGAATGGTCTTAGTGAAACAATATTCACCAAAGTTGCATATTGTAAATCCTCTAAAGAGATTTGGGATAAACTTCAAAATGTTTATGAAGGAGATTCAAAAGTGAAAGAAACAAACCTTCAAACTTACAGAGGTCAGTTCGAACAACTTAAGATGAAGGAAGATGAGAATATTGCAGCTTACTTTTTACGAGTTGATGAAATAGTAAATGCAATCATGGGATTGGGAGAAGAAATCAAAGAATCTGCAATTGTTCGAAAAGTACTAAGATCTCTTCCTATGATATTTGACCCTAAGATATCGGCACTAGAAGAAAGATCAGATCTAAACTCAATAAGCATGGATGAATTACATGGAATCTTCATAACATATGAAATGAGAATTGAACAGGAAAATCTAGATACAAAATAAGCAGCCTTCAAAGAATCCAAAAATTCAAAGCAAAAGGGAAGGCAAAAAGAAGAACATAGCAGCAACAATGATGTCTCAGAAGATGATGAAGAAGTGGCCAACTTTGTAAAAAGATTGAACAAGGGAACCGACAGTAGGTATAGAGGTAAGCTTCATTTAATTTGTTTTAATTGTGATCGTATTGGTCATTTTGCTAACAAATTTCCTTATAAGAAAAAGATAAATGATGAAGGTTACTCAAAAGGAAAAATAACCACAAAGAAAGTTTTCAAGAAAAACTTATGCACCAAAGAAGACATCTCATCATTAGATGAAGATGAAGTCAATGACAGTGAGACAAAAAGAGTTCTATTCATGGTAGTAGAAGACTTTGATAAAGAAGACTCCAAAGAAGAATATGAAGAAGTCGGAGAAGAATATGAAGAAGTTGAAGAAGAAATTGAAGAGGCATAAGTTGACTACCGAGAGGAATTAATGTGTGCCATAGAAGTTAACAGAAGAGAAAAGAAGAAAAATAAGAAACTACAGGCAGAACTAGACAAGAAAGAAGACACTCAAGAACTAGAACAAATGATAACAAAATTGAAGGTTCAAATAGAAGAAGATAAAAGAATTGAAGAAGCACTCAAAGAACAACTAGAAGAAAAAGACAAGATCATTGGAAATTTGGAAGCATAGATTGTCACATTAAGAAAGGATCTTCAAAAGAAAAATATGTAGAACAACTCAAAAGTTTTGGATGACATTATCAACAGTCAAAAATCTCATTATGACAAGTCGGGACTTGGATACAATTAGACATAAAAAGGATCAAGCTCCAAAACAACAGAGCAAGAAACATATCCAAAATGCTACGCAGAAACAATCAAGGGGGATAGGAAGATCTACAAGGAAGATTAGAGGAACACTCCTCCACCGAGAAGATTCAGATTTCATAATTAACAACCGACAGATAGGCCTCAGGAAGAAGAAGAGTTTATCAGAGTACCTCCTTTCAGAAGATCTTCAACTCCTAGGTATCAAACTATATTTTTTGGTTTATGTTATGCATGTAATAATTTTGGACAGAAAGTTGTGAATTGCAGAGATAACAACAGGAACACAAACAACTTTGAAAGTCATACACAAAGGGCTTATCCAAGAAGGACTAGTGAAACATAGAGAAGAAGTTACAACAGGTTTGAATCTTTGAGCACTGAAGTGGAATGTTACAAATGTAACAATTTTGGACACATGGCCAAAGATTATAGAATGACAGTCCCTCCTAGAGAACCACAACAGAATAACAATAGTCACAAACATGAGCCTCAGAAAAGGACATGGATAATAAAGAAGGATCAGTATAGCAATGAAGAATGCCCACTCGCTCTACAAGCTAAGTAGAAGAAACATGGTTGGTATGTTGACAGTGGGTGTTCAAAACACATGATAAGTGATAGAGACATGTTTCTTACATTATGAAAGGAAAGAGATGGATCAGTCTCCTTCAGAAATGATGATTCAGCTAACATCATTGGAAAAGACACAGTCAGAATTGGGAACAAGAATACTAAGGTAGAAAATGATCTACTAAGAGAAGATATGAAACATAATCTTCTAAGTGTGAGTCAAATGTGTGACCGAGGTCATAAAGTTACTTTCGATTCAAAAAAGTGCGAGATAAGAAAAGAAGGTTTAGGAAAATTGATTGCGACAGCTGCTGGAACTTCAAGCAACATATATGTATTAAGTGAAATTGGAAATGAAAAGTGTTGTCTAGGAAAGGAAGATGAAAGTTGGATATGGAATAGAAGAATGGGTCACATACATTTTGATAACCTTGTCAAATTTAGCAGAAGAGAAGCATTCAGATAAATGCCCCAGATCGCGAAACCAACCAACACTTTATGAAAGCATTGTCAACAAGGAAAGAAAACAAAGACCAGGTTCAAATCAAAGGAATATTCAATGACAAGACCACTAGAAATTGTGCATACTGATCTAGTTGGACCAACTACAACAAAGGGTTTAAAAGGTGAGAAATAATTTATGTTATTAGTTGATGATTATACAAGAATGACTGCAATTTGCTTTCTCAAGAATAAGTCAGAAGATTTTGAAAACTTCAAGATCTAAAATGAAATTGTTGAAAATGAAATGGATTCAAAAATCAAATGCATGAGATCTGATAATGTAGGAGAGTTCACTTCAAAGGAATTTATGGACTACTACAACAATCATGGAATAAAAAGACAATTATCCATTGCTAGGACACCTCAACAGAATGGAGTTGTTGAAAGAAAGAACATGACAGTACAAGAAATCGCTCGAACAATGCTAATGAATTCCAAATTGAAAGATATATTTTGGACACATGCAATGCATACAACAGTTCACATTCAAAACAGAGTAATGCTCAGAAACAACACTGACAAAACTCCCTACGAGCTATGGAAAGGAAGACCAACAAATGTGAAGCACTTCAGAGTTTTTGAAAGCAAATGTTGCATTAAAAGAGAAGATGGAAAAATGGGAAAGTTTGACTCTCGTGTGGACAAAGAAGTACTTGTTGGTTACTCAAGTACAAGGAAAGCATACAAGTATTACAATCTGATATTGAACAAAGTTGTAGAAATGATCAACATAACAATTGATTAAACAGGTAGACAAGAATCAAAGGAAGAAGAAAATGAATCAATGGAACAACTTTTCGAAGAAGAAGCAGAAGATGAAAAGGAAGTAGAAGAGGAAGATGAAGAGAATCCAACAAAAGCAGAAGAGCAAGTTCAACAAGTGCTTCCAAAGACACCTAGCAGATGAGTACAGAAGAATAATCCTTCAGATCAGATTATCGAAAACAAAGACGCAAGAGTTGAGACTAGAAGAAGAATCCGTTCATTAGAACAAACACACCTAACACTCACATCTATGATTGAACCAACCTATTTTGAAGAGGCTAGCAAGGATGAATTTTGGAACAAGGCCATGGATGAAGAATTGGATCAAATAGAGAAAAATGACACTTGGGAATTGGGCACAAAGTGGGTATACATGAATAAATTGAACGAATATGGACATGTTACAAGGAACAAAGCTAGATTGGTATGTAAAGGATATGCACATGTTGAAGGAATTGACTTTGAAGAGACATTTGCCCCAGTTTCCGTAATGGAACCAATTCTATTGCTTTTAGCTTATGCATGCTCCAAAAATATTAAAGTGTATCAGATGGACGTAAAATCATCTTTTCTGAATGGGGAACTTGAAAAATAAGTCTACATTGAACAACCAGAAGGATTTTAGTTGTCAGAGATTGCAAACTATGTGTGCAAATTAAAGAAGGCCTTGTATGGTCTAAAACAGGCTCCTAGAGCATGGTACTCTAGTCTGGACAAATATCTACAACAGGTAGGGTTCAGAAAAGGAAGTGCAAACAACAACCTCTACATCAAGGTAAGTCAAGGTAATATTTTATTAATTGAAGTTTATGTTGATGATATTATTTTTGGTAGTGATGATGACATGTTAAGCCATAAATTCGTAAAGGATATGCAGAATGAATTTGAAATGTCATTACTTGGATAACTATCCTTCTTTCTGGGACTTCAGATACATCAAAGCAACCAAGGAATTTTTATTTCTCAAACCAAGTATATAAGAGAAATGCTAAAGAGGTTTGGAATGGAAGATTACAAACCAGTTATCACTCCTATGCAAACCAATTGCAAGTTAAGAAAATATGATGATTCAAAGTCTACAGATCAGAGGCAATACATGTCAATGATTGACAACCTACTATGTGTGACAACATCCAGACCAGATGTAATGCAGGCAATTGGACAGGTGGCATGATTTCAAGCAGCACCAAAGGAATCACATGTATTAGTAGTAAAGATAATTTTCAGATATCTCAAAGGAACATAACAGTTTGGATTATGGTATCCGAAAGGAAAGGATCTATCTCTTATTGCCTACACAGATGCAGATTGGGCAGGTTGTATTGATGACCGACGAAGCACCAATGGAGCATCGTTCTACTTGTGTGAGTGTTTAGTATCATGGATAAGCAAGAAAAATCATCAATATCTCTATCTACAACCGAGGCAGAGTATATTGTAGCAACAACATGTTGTACATAGGTTCTTTGGATGAAACAAACCTTGAAAGATATACAAATTGAGTATGATGAGCCCATTCTAATCTATTGCGATAATACAAATGCCATTAATAACTCAAAGAACCTGGTGATGCACTATAAGATGAAGCACATTCCAATCAAGTATCACTTTCTACGGGAACAGGTTGCAAAAAAGAACATTAGAGTTGAGTATGTGGGAACAAAAGAACAATTGGCAGGCATCTTTACAAAACCACTTCCAGAGGAATCCTTTGAGTATCTTCGCCAGAGACTCAGAGTTATTTCTACTCCAAAATGAATTCTTTTGAATGCTTATCTTATATGTGTTAGATGTACACGAGGAAGCAACATAAAGTGGACAGTTTAGTCAGGGGGAGAAACTCATGATGGAAAGATACCTTTGCCATTGATGACAAAGGGGGAGAGATTCATCAGATGCAAGGAAAAAAGCATGATTCCAAGGGGAGCAATGGTCACAGAGATGCAGAGGACATAGGCATGGTTCCAGGGGGAGCATGAGTGATATGACTTCAATATTGCATGAAATGATTTCAATATTGCATCAGAGTGTTGCCATCAATGCCAAAGGGGGAGATTTTTTATTGAGGTTGGTTGTCATTGATGTCAACCCTTGAAGAAAGTCCAGTAGTGAATTCCAGTTGCAAAAAGATTTGGGTAATGGACCCAAGGTTGTTTCATGTATAATGGTATGAGTTTTAATATATTTGAAGGTAATACTATTCTATATGGACAATACATGTCATGCCATTTCTGGTGGTATGTGGAACGTCACATAACTCCTCACGGTTTGAGAGTTATGGCCTTACGAAGTTGGAGGGCCCTCATATGTTGTATTGAAGCCCCAAAAGGTCAAAGAAGTCAAAGAGCGTGCAAAGAAGAAATTATTATTTAAATGATAAAGTAAAGTGACAAAGTCAAGAAGGATTATTTAAATAATTAAGTGAAGTGACAAAATCAAAGAAGATTATTTAAATGATAAAGTGAGGTGACAAAGTCAAGGAGAAATATTTAAATGATAAATTAATGGAGAAATTTCTAATTATGGATAGTGGTTAACCCTAAAAATGAGGAAAATAGGTTAAGTGACCTAGAAATGGGTTAAATGACCTAGAAATAGGTTAAGTGATCTAGAAATAGGTTAAGTGACCTAGAAATGGATTAAGTGACCTAGAAATGGGTTAATTGACCTAGAAGATGCTTCTAAGGAAGATATTTGGAGAGTATAAATAAGAGGCAAGGCTCTCTCATTTGATATCACACTTGAACATATTGAATGCTTATCTTATATGTGTTAGATGTACACGAGGAAGCAACATAAAGAGGACAGTTCAGTCAGGGGGAGCAACCCATGATGGAGAGATACCTTTGCCATTGATGACAAAGGGGGGGAGATTCATCATATGTAGAGGACAAAAACATGATTCCAGGGGGAGCAATGGTCATAGAGATGCATATGACATAGGCATGGTTCCAGGGGGAGCAATGGTCATAGAGATGCAGATGACATAGGCATGGTTCCAGGGGGAGCATGAGTGATATGACTTCAATATTGTTGAAATAATGTAACTGCAAAGATAATTCTTATTATTATTGTCATTTTATTATTAGGATTAATCACCATTGTGGATTAATCATGTCGGTAATTGTATAAGGACCAAATCCCCTTTTGCGGATTGGTCATTTTACAATTATAAAGGGCAGAATAAGAAGTTGGCCCCAACAGTTATTATTGAAGACCCAGAATTAAATAAAGGCGGGTTTACCCACCCAGAGTGATAGGCCGGCCCTGCTAGTGAAACCCTTTCACACGTGCCAGTCTTGTATAAATAAGAGGCTAGCGCCTCACTTCTAACACACAACTCACTTGCTCATTTTCTCTTATGAGGCAAGCTGCAATTACCAGAGAGAGGAGAAGAATAGTGGTGCATCTCTCGGGGAGGAATATCTGTATTGGTTTTAGTTATCTCTTGAACATTGTATAAGCTATTTATGATAAGGAGGTTTTTGCTGGGTTTTCTTCCCCTAGAGGGTTTCCCAGGATAAATGTTGTGTCTCTTGTGAATGTGTATTTCTCAGTGATCTTGTTCTTATGATGCTCTTATCTATTGAAATACAAAGAACTATAATAATGGC
>JASDQU010103699.1:174711-201743 GCA_032191745.1 Picea mariana
AAGATGGGATCAGATCAACCACTTTGTCAACTGGTTCAAATAAGGATGTGACGAGATTGACGACATGATCAACCAGACTAACCGATGAAGGGACCGGAGCAACCACTTTGAAACTTGTCAGAGGAGGAGTGGGATTGACCACATTGACACTCTTTAGATGAAGGGTGGGACTGACCAATGAAAATACTGGATCAGTCACTTAGGTTTCACTTTTCATATGAAAAGTGGGGCTGATCAATGACGAAACTGGATCAACTACTTTGGTTAGTCCTGCTATGAATGTTGTGGTGTCTACGATTTTTGTTGTGATGCGTTTTCCTCACAATTGAAGTATTGTCACTATTATTAGCTTTCATCTAATAATCACCATCCTAGTTTGACTTTAGCTCAGATTTCCCCTTTGTATATTCCTAGTGTTCAAGTAGACTCTTCCCATCCATGGGTGAATTATGTCGCATCTTATCCTCGGTGTTCAATTGCTTCTGAGAAGGATCCTTTACAGTCATGTTGGCCTTCTCGAGACAAGGTCTCGGTAATTGATCATGTGTTGTATCCAATGGGGGCATGTGAGCCTTTTATTTCCCCTTTTGTCTCGAGTAATTTGGTGCTTCCTCTCGAGTATGATCTTACTGTTGGTGATACCTCTAGCCCTGGTATTTGTGTGTCGTCGAGTCCTTGTTTCTTGGATGTTGAATTTCCTTCAGATGAGGCTATCCTTGAAGATATGACTATGGATCCTCGACCTTTTCTTGAATTGGAAGCTTTACTGGTTGGTTACTAACGAAACCCTTGGCATGAGCCTAGAAATGGGTTCTAGTTGGAGAAGTACTATTTATAAGCCACAAATGTGTGCGATAATTTGTACATATTGTACTTTTAGGGTTTCTTGTTTTCAAGTTTTGTATTCCATAACGCATGTTATTACCAAAGGTTTATATATTGGATATATTAACTTCTGGGTGAGTGTTGTTGGTCTTATATACAGGAATTTGGAGACATTTTCTTTGGTACCTTTTCATTCCATGTTGATCCATTCTGATAGGTAATGATCTCGAAACTAGCATATAGGTTAGATTTTCCCCTTCATGCATTATTGCATTATCCATTTCTTGTTTCATTTTTCCTTAGGATCGATCCCACTTCATTACGACACAAAATCTTCTTTGTTGTTTAGAATTGTTGTAATTCATGTGGTAGAGCCTATTGTTCATGGGTTCCCTAGTTAGAACCTTGTTCATAGTTTGGCACCCTTGCTAAAATACTTTCATAGGCTCGAGAGCCCTGTTTAGTCCTGCCACGACTTTGGGTTGAAGCCTCATATCTTCTTCTCACTATTATTGTGGATAATACCCTATGGGGATCCCTCATTTATGTTTTGAGTTGTAATGCTTCATTGCATATCGATCGCTTTCACTTTTCGGACCTAATGTCAGCTTCGTCTTACTGTTGTATAACCATTTGCATATGCATTCTTGAATAGTTGTCGACCCTGCAATACTAGCCTTTGCGACTCGACAAATTTCATCCCTAGAGGAAAATTCCCCCAAGAATCCATGCCCTGCATGTGTTTCCTTACATTGAGGATATGTATGTTCCTTACACGTGGAACTAGTTTTCTCATCTGCAATTCTTGTTTCCTCCATTGTAAAATAGTATTCTTTTATTCTTTTTCAGGTTTTATAATATGAAAAAGACAAAAAAAAGAAAGTCGAGAAAGAATCTTGTTTTTTATATGGCAGGTAGTTGTGTTTCCCTTGAATAGAGCACAACCTTATGGATCTTTATCTCACTATCTTGGTTTTATTATGTCTTTAGGTGGCATTTCAACGTTTTTGAGCATAATCTCTTATGTCTAGTAACTTATTCTTCCAGTCATATGGAGCATTTGTTGACGCCTCCTGTGTCACAAACATATTCCAGTTCATAGTCTATGATGCCCAAGTCACTTTTTGTGTCATGTTTCTATTCAAGGGAAGTCAACCTATGTTGGCCACTTTGCATAACTCTTGAATTTCCAATCGAACTTCCGTTGTGTCAAGTACTTCTCAGTTTCATAGGTATCTTTGTATCTAACTCATACTAGTATAGAAGGTCCCCATTGAATTCTTGTTGGTAGGTCTACTCTTATCGACTATGCCTCATTGCTCTGAGAGGATGAGCTAGCGTTGCACCATAGGCCTATTTACATCATTGATAGGTGACCTTTCACTCAACAAATGACAAATCGTCATTGGTCGTTGACTAAGAAATTTCCCTTGTGTTCGATGTCAACAACCATTAAGACACATAGGGATTCGTGCGATACCTTGGTTTCCATTTGACCCCATTGGTGGATTCTTCATCTTTGTTGATAGTCTTCATCTTTGACTACTATTCCAAGAGTCTTTGTTGTGTGCTATTCCATATGGTACATGCCAGAGTCATACTTCTGTATGGTCCTTTAAATATTTTTTTCTGAGTTCTTCCAAATCTTTGGCCTTTTGCTACTCCTCATGGTGGATGATGGAGGATGTCTTAACGTCTTCCTTCCAACGGATCTCTTCCTATCGACTTCAACACATCTTGCTCTGGGATATGGATATAGAGTCATTTTTAGTAACTTGGGGCTTGTAGTCATTAGTGGTAGGTTCCCTTGCTATTGACAGTGGGAATACATCAATGTCCCTTGATTGGTAGATTCTATCAGGTGTTCGACATCAAATCCTTTATTCACACTTGTTAGATTGTACAAGGTACCTTGACTCCCATTATCATTATTGGTGGGTTGTCTCATGTTTTTTAATGATATACATCAATGACCGGTAATCAAACGATGTCTCTTTATGTTCAACTTCAACACATCTATTCTCATAATGTAGACTCATACCACGATGAGTTGTTTGAAGACCTCAGGGGAAGTACGAGCATAACCTTTTTTGTGCTCCTACCCGAATTGGATTGATTGCACCAACTTATTTTACATCAATACTTGCAAAGGATCAATTTGTTCACTTCATCGACTCTAGATATCCTCTATTTGATTCCGAAACATAGATCCACTATGTATCCATTCATGGCTATGATCTACATTTGCATGGATCCACTGTGTATTTCCCTCGTGGCCACTTTTATATATCACATGGATCTATTGTGTACATTTTTCAAGGCCATGGACATCAGTTATGCTTTCATTACTCATGGATCCATAGTGTACTTGATTTGGTGGTCATGCTTACATCACTCCTAAGGATGGGCATGCTCGACTTGGGAAGAGAACGTGTTACTTTTTTTTGTTGTAGGTACTGTTTCAGAATTGGTCTTCAACTACTCCAATCCAGGCCCCTCTACAATCTCATGATTATTTTGTAATGTATTTCGGCCATCAGTTTCTCTTCTAACCTCACACATTAGGGCGCATATGTTATAGTGTCATTTGACACCACATATGATTATGATGAATTAATATCCCGAGTTTCATCCCTTTCCTTTCTTGCAAAACCATTTTCCCCCTTTTCCTCCTCAAAAATACTTTTAAAAACGCCATTTTGGTTGATGTATGTGACTATTCTTAAAGCATCTTGTGTACGTACGTTTGTTTCCAGTTTTCAACCCACATACATTTTAATTTGACTCAAAAAAATAATAATTCCCGCTTTTTGAGAGGAGTTGATGGGTTCCTCAAGTTCCTGACCTCTTGTAGCCTGTCCATAACTACTCCAACTGTTAAAAAGGAGTATAAATAAGAACCTTGGGGTGTAGGAAAAAGAGAACAGAGAAATGCATCCTTATCCTAGCATTTTCATTATAGTCCTAAAATCCCCTTTCCCCCTTGCATTTGATATTGTCCTTTCCATATGGAAGCACTTGTTTTCAGAAGTTGTGTTCTCCCTATCTTTCCAGGAATAAATCCTTTGCTTTCCTTGGACTTTTTGAGCACAAATTATAGGAGGTTTTGTTGATCATCTTTGACCTTGGGTGGAGGAACTTGGAGCCCAGTTTCAAGACTGTGTCATGGCGGTTATAGGTTGTAACCAACTTTTATGTTGTTCATAATAAACGATCTCTTATTCTTGTCCAATTTCATATGTTGATTAATGTTTTTAGTATATTATATATCTCTTAATTTGAATCTATTATGAAATTTGTAATGATCATGTTTTAGTTAGTTATCAGATAACTACCTATTTGCAGTTGCTCGTCTCTTTGTGTGCAGGATATTTCAAAGGTTGTTGTGGAAGAGTGTCAGAGTGAAAGTCTTCGTGTGGGATCAACATCAAACGTTAAAATCTAGGTTTGGTTTCTTCTCTCTCCCTTGAAAGTTAGTTATTGCAAAGTAGTTTTTTTTAATTGACTCCTTGATTTGAGTTTGAGAGTGGTCTTTTAGGGTATCGCTCCATTGTGGCCTTGATCCATAGCCATATTTATGATATATGGGTCTTTAATCCCTACACCTACTTTGTCTTTTCATTCTCTAACAACTTTCCAATTTATCAAGTGGAATTTTTTGGAGTTAGAATTCCCCCCTTTCCATAAAAACTTCCTTATCTCCCTACTTATTTGTTGCATAACTCCCATTGGGGCCAACATAGTTGAGCATTGGAATATTGGGAGGGATGAAATGACCAACTTTATCGATATTATTATTCTTACCGGATTTAACTATTGTGAACCCTATTGCTTGAGTTTTATTTTAATCTTTTCTAAGATGCTTTGCCAAGATTGGGAGGAAGGATTTTACAATGGTATGGGAATTTCTAGGTATTTAAATGAAGCCCAGTTTTTAGAAAATGGGAATAGTAGAATCCTAGAAATAGAATGGATTTCCTGAAGACCCATATTTAAAAATATAAAAATATTGTTGAAAATTAAATAAAATCACAGTTGCAAAATGAGATATATATACTCCCCACCTAATTTGTTAAGTGAAAATTGAATGTAGCAATGGGTTTCTTTTTGTGAGAACAATCTACATTGTTCAATGCAACAATATCATATGTGCATAGATGTGGCACAACGTATGCATTGTGAATGGTTGCACAAATAAGAATTTTCAACTGCTTTAAACTCCTTGGTTAATCCACAAATTAGAATGAAACTTGCAACACAAACATGAAGTCACTTTGTTTCCCAAGGAGGTTTTGTCTGCCTCATTTTGTATTATTTATATATGCATTTCATAATATACAAAATTCCTATCTTCATCCTACTAGCTTGGGAATAAATACACACCTCAATCCACCTAATAAAGTGTGAAGAAGGAAGCTTGAATCAACATTTTCAAAGTAATGTTATTATGGGCGTGAAGAAAATCAATACACTAATTACTACACTACATGCCCTCTCATGGCCAAATGTACATATTACACAAAAATGTGTTTACTTGTGATACTCTCATCCTTGGTTTCGTTTTAAGATTGTATGCTACAACATAATGAATGGAAATTTTCACAATTTCATGATTGGAAGGATTGCAATATTTCTATCCCCTGCAGCTACCAAATTTTCCCATTGAAGTAAATGCAAGAGCCACTACAACAGGTAATAAAAATAAACAAAAAAAAAATTGGATACAACTACCATACACAAAATGATACATGAGACACTATTATAGAGGGTATGTATTATGTTGTAGAAGAACAAATTTCTACCTCTGTATCATATGCTATCGCCTCACCATGACCTTGTCCATACAGGGTTTGGAATTATTTTGAATTGACAGGTTTGCAACATTTTCCTTCTAATACTATGATGTATGAGGATATGGGATTGGAATTTAATGAACATCATCAATATGCCCTGCTAGAAGATTACTCTGTGTATTGATGTCTCATAAAAGAGGTCAAGAAACATTCACAATTGCCTTAGAAAATATGGAATGTCTGTATTAAAACAAGTACAATTGCTTTGCTAAATATTAGAAATATTCTAATTCAATCCCGAGGGAATATAGTAATAAAGTTTAATGTATCTTCAATAGTCTAAATTAAATGTTTCCAAAAGACAATTAGGATACACAAAGGAATTTGTTTAAAGGTTAAGATAACATAATGGATACCTCTAAATCCAAATGATGGATAATTCTTAATCCTCCTATCACATAAGTTGCCCATATAATCAAAATAGGTTTTCAATGTGTCCATGAATATGAAGTCATGGCCACTGGGAAGTAATTAGTGCACCATAACTGTTAAATTGTGAGAGCTGAAAGAGTGACCAGAAAGGATTTAAATGTTGAACTGTGTGAAAGTTGAATTAAAACGAGGGAAATAACTTTTTGTTACTACTCACATGCACAAAAGTCAATCGTCCATTGATTGGAGGTTGTCGTACTAGATATGAGGGAAAATATGGGTGGGTCCCTCATACTCCTCCCACCAATTGGAATAAGCGATGAGTGATAGGTGTGATACGTGATAAGGAAGATGTGACACAGGGCCCCTTCAGTGCGTGACACATGTCACGTATTAATGGGCCTACAGGGTCTACGAAACGCACGAATCCAGGTGACACATGGCATATTAATTGTGGTCCCATGTCACCCTAGATGACGTCACTGGACCATGGGACTTCATACCAATAGAATTATAAGCCCTTCAATCTCATGGTCAAGGTGTGTCCACGAAACCCCTAGATCGACGACCTTCATTATTTTGTAACTTCCGCATTCGGGAGTTTTGCAATGCAAACTCCTCTTTTCTCCCAGAGTTGGTCAACGTTGGGATGACCACAACCTAGATCTGATGGTCAAGAAAATTTCTGAAGCGTCCTTGGATCTATGACTCTTGTCGCTTCAGGCTTTCGAGCTTATCGATACACCACACCTAAAATCCCTCAGAGTGCCAAGTCTCCAGACTAAAGGATCTGGTGCCACACGTACCTTGTATGTCGACGACTGAGATTTACTCCTCTGTTTGTGACTTCGGGAGTATTCACACCTTGAAGACTCTCATCCAAATTCCTCCAGAGTGTCAAGCCTCCAGACCCTGAAATATCCTACCACGTGGCCTCCACACATGGCAATGTTGTCACTTGACACGTGGATCCCCACGTGCTCTCGACGTGACACACACATCTCCTCGTTCGAACAACCGAGAGGGGTCTCGAAGGATCCATAGATCAACGGTCCACATTACTTCGCAACTCTGACCTTCGGGTGTTTTAAAGTTACAACACCCCTGTCCTCCCGAAGCGGTCAACGCCATGATGACTACATTGTAGACTCGACGATTGGGATAGTTCCCGGGCATCCTTAGATCTATGGCCCAGATTAACTTTGGGATCGGGGACTTCGGAGGATCTATCTCCCTTACGACGAATACCAAAATTTGTCGAACTCGCGAAGATTAAAGGAGTCGAGGATTAACACCTGTGCTCCTTCTCCAAATCCAACGCTCATGATAGACCTTGGATCCTCCTGAACAAATCTTTTCTGCTCGTGTTACAAACGAAAGGAACTCCTCCCTTTCGAGAACTAAATCTTGCCATCTTTCTTGAACTTCGTCAGCTTTACAGTACTTAGGCTCTGGTTCCCACGTTGCGCTCTTTCTCTTGAAATTTTATACTCAGACAAGCATATAGAATATCAAAGGTTCATTCATTTGACCATGAAATACACACATACACATATAACTCCGAAAATATGTAATCATAACATTACCCAATTAACTCAGATATAAGAAAACTCAGATATTCAAAACATGCATTTCAATCTAAGTGTATAGGTAAATGAGACACTTATCTATTACAGTTGATAGCCGACCAACTGACTATGGGTGTTAGCCTCTCCACCCAACCATAAGATCATAGGCATTCATTCTTAGCACTCTGGCCACCCCCATGCCAATCCATGATATCATCAAGGAAATTCCTACAAATCTCTTAGAAATTCTCTTTCTCTATCACCATCTCTGTGAGGTTTATCATATGCCTCCTCAGCATCAAGCTCAAAATCCTCATCTCTAAGGGTTTCTCATTATGCTCTCTTCGGTAACCGGAACCACTCAACCGTTCAACGCTTCACTTCTCTGCTCGAGAGCTTCTCACGCACATTCCTTATGCATACCTCTCTGTCCCACATTCCCCTTGGTGTGTCTCTTCTTGTTCGCCTTTGTGTGTATTATTGCATGCCTTTCTCCTGCTTAGGAAGGTTCTAGACCTGTCCTGTTCCTTCTTTCAGAAGGAAACTCGAGTCAGTCTGGGCCTGTAGGAAAAACTATACCCTTGTGGTACTTTGGGCTGAGAATTTCTTATCCGTTCATCCAGAACCTCTATTCCTCCATTCATTGGGGTAGTCGATTGTTCAACTACCAGTCCCTTTCTCATTAATTGATCTCCCCTTGGGATCAAGATGAGGCTGACTATTTCAGCAAGGAGATAATTTGGGGTCATTTTTTCATAATGAACCCTCTCCACAGTTTCCTCACTCTTTCCTCTGGTGATATCATGGTTAGTACTTCGAGGCTTCACCCCCCCCAAGTCAGTCATTGACAATCTAAAAAATAACACATTTACATTGTTCCCATTCCATAGCATGGTAATCATAATTAATGATTAATTACAAGTTGGGGGAAACATGGGTGTTACAATCCCCTCCCCCTTAAAAAGGAACACCGTCCTCGGTGTTCTTTCTCAGTAACACTTGTCATGCCTTTGTTATTCAACCACTTCAGAAATATTGATCCTCTTTCCTGGTCAGGTCCTTTCCATACTCCTGGTCTTCGTTACCTACCTTCAATAATCTTGGACAACAAGCATATAAATCACAATTTCATGCGAAAACATTTTACTATTGTGCAAAATTCAAGAGGAAAATTTTCATAATCTAACACAATACTTATCTGTGTAGTTTGTGGATCTGCATCCACATAGATTTCTTGTTATCTTAGCTCACTATTTTTATGATCCCAATCAATAGTTTACAAGGATGATTGAAGTCTCATCTTCCTTGTGGTCACTCACCCTCTAGGCCCAGGCTCAGGCATCCCCTTCTCAATTATACAAACCCTTGGGTGACCCATATTTCCTTGCCAAGGATTTCTTGCAAAGGAAGAGCTCCAAAGACTTCATTAAGTCTTATAGTCAAGGCGTCCCTTAGACTTGCTTTTCCGAGGCGTCCCTCCATCTTGTGTTGCCATAACACAACATGTTCTAGGGTGATCATGGCTTACCACATGTTTTCCTATCCCATCGGTAGCCATCTTTCATGCTTTCCATCTTGACAGACTTCATCTGTCCTTTCTGGATAGATCTTTTCTTCTCACCTCTATCACATGTATACAAAAATTTATGAGATATCATTGTAAATTTTAAACTTTAGAATTTTATTTCAAATCTATCACCCATAGATTTTCCAATTTCCTCATTTATTTTTCAGATTTGTTCCGCACAAGAACCAGCTCCAAAAATATGGGACTTTCCTCCTTATAATAGTTTGTATTATCATGCAATCGGTCTTCTTTATGGGCTTACAACATTTCCATATCTGAGATTCTTTTCTTCCCGCACTTTCAACTTCAATCAACCAAACAAATTGTTAGTTTCCCATGCACATATATTTTCATTGCACCTTTACAATGACATCACAAACAATTTTTAAATTGTGAATGCTAACATTCAAATCACTTTTATCTATTCAATGGTATAAATATACATAAAATATCATTCCTTACACATTCATCATTTCATCACGTCAAACCTTTCCGAAAACAATTCAACATTAAGTGAATTTAATCCAGGGGCCAATATCCATGGCCACATTCACATACCCTACACACTTGCATTGATTTCAAGTTTACCATACTTATGAAAAGCATCTTGCCATGGTGTTTTGGGGTTCAACCAACCTCTTCACCGTATGGCTTATTCATTCTCATTCACTCTTACAACAAGACTATGCTTCCTGCTACAAGCTGATCACGATTCCAAATCAACGCACATGAAACTAAATGTTTATCTTGAATGAACCCAAGCATTCTTCCTTCATTAGTAACCAGGGTTCCAACACTCATGGCCACCCAATTTTATCTTTTCTTTAACACCTCTAAAATTCAAGTAGAGTACCGAAAGATACTTCTTCCACAATGTGAAGCTCTATATATGCCCCATTCTTTTACCACATGCATCTCCTCGATGCATTAAATCAATGTGTTGTTTATGAGAACTTTTGTTTCCAATCATTCCTTGATTGTTCACTGTATTCATGGAATATCAGTTCATGAATTCTTCCAAGGATTACAATCAATCTTTACTGCTAGAGGTTTACACCTCCATCATTCAGGTTCCCCTTCCCGAATCATACCCTACTTGGGTATCAAAGGCATACAACTGCTTTTCAAAAGTCCATACATAACATTAATACCATAAAACATTTCAGAAGGGATTCTTACCCAATCCCTTCATACCTTATGCCACATAGGCATGACAATTTTTATACCTGTTTGGGCTGCTAGCACACCCTCTAATATTACCCCATCAATGGTGCTCCATGGGGACTTTTAAGGTCCCTTCAACAATATTTCAACATCAACCTTCTCATAGTCATCCTTTGCTTGAGGTTGTCCATTATTGGCAATTGTCTTTCTCAAAAGCTCCAATCCGTTTCTTTCTACACATGACATACATCATAAATACATTAGTCGTTATGTAAATTAAAATGCAAGTACCATATCATTCAACCAATAAAACATTTTCATACATGTCCTAGCATATATTTATGCACTTTATCACATTATCCTTAATGTTTTCATGAGTGAAACACAAACAATTCTCAAATTTTTCTACAGTAATACAACCATCATCACTATGGTGTCAAAATATTTACTTTCACCAACACACCAGTTTCTCATTCCAAAGAAAATATAATATACATCAAGAAAGGAGTTAAGGGATCCCCCCCCTTTCCAATTCCTTCTACACAGTCTGGGACATTCATTCCATTTGAGTTACTCCAAGGCCTTACTAGCTTTACTTAACACAACTCATCCAAGCCTATTCATTTAATCATACTCAAGGGTTTATTTTCCTTTTACGAGTTGTACTGGTTTCCACAAATGCTCTTTCCCTTGAGCAACCTTGGTTAGGCTCACCCTAACCTTTCGGATACATCAACATGCTTCGATACCAAACTTTTTGTTCATAATGAATCATGAACATGTGCATTCTACGCATTACCATTCAGTTATCAGAATGGTCATATTCATTTGTTAGTCTTCCACTCATGTATGATGTTTTAAAATGTAATATGGGATTCTTATATATATATATATATATATATATATGAGATTTTATCCCACTACTAAATTCTCAACAGTCATTAAGGTTGTGACTCTGTTCTCCCAACAAAGTCTTCACATAGTTCCTCCATGGGGAACTCCTTCAACATGCAACTTCCTTATTGCATATCCTTCACTATCTTTGATGGCCTCAACCTTGAGTTAGCTTCATTTGTTTACCAAATATTCCATAAGGAATATAAAAATGCATCTTTGTTATGCCTCCATATTATTTATCCACACATATTCCTTGTTTTGTCATTTTTCATTCATGATGCACTTAACCACATGCACAATCATAAATAATTTAACTCACGATTGTTCACAATTGTTCTCATGCGACCCTCAAAGGCATAACCATGTTGCCTTTTATCATGACAATAGAGCGTCCTTGCTCCTTTACTCTGTCATCTATTTATATTGTCTTTTCCTGAGGGAATGGAACACATTCCCCTCAATCTATTACTCAAAACAAAACTTTCACGACTCTTCAGAATAGAGTCAACCATGCTTCCATGGTATTCATTTAATCTTGGCAAGTGAAAGTATTTCCTTACATTTCACTCATCCAGGCAATTATATCGTGCCTTTAGTATACATAAATTATTACATCATACATGTGCATCACTTGCACATTTAATATCACTCATATCTATTTGATCTTAATATCAGTCTTCATATCAAGTAACCTCACAATGCATGAAATTCATGCACTCAAGCATAAATAAATTCAACTAAACATTCATCATGCATGCTCACTGCTTTCACCGTTTCCATGCCACTCATACACATGGACATATCAAACTTCCAGATCCTTCTCCCAAGGATCTTCCAATCATTCTTATGACAAGTCTCATAGAGACACTCAACATTGAGCTTCCCTCTCGGTTGGGAACTTGCAGTCATTCACATGATATCCACCTAGCAGTTTAACAGACATAGTCATAACTATGTTTCCCTTTCTACATGATAATAACTATCAAGAAAACACTATTTCCTCAACTTCCATTAAAACATTTTCCACTCATAAATATTGTCTGGGCAATTATAACCGTGCCCATGGTAACAAAACAACCAATCTAGCTTCCAACTAGTCTTGATCAACATACCTTCCGATCAAGGAAATCCTTTTCTAGATTCCCCTCACTAGGGTCCAACTATATCTATATGGCTATCACCCACCACTGGATGTCAATCTGACCCATTGGGCATCTAGAAGTTCCCAAACAATTCCTTTACCACATTTAGGATCAACATTTAATAAACCATTTTACCTTATTTATAATAAATTTTAATGTCTAATAACATTTGGACTATTCCCTTAAATCCAAAATAAAATTTAGAAGTATGTTACTTACTAAGTATTTTAATACAAAACTCCAAAATATCTTTAGATCATAATCAATGTTAATCATTACACCTAGAATTCTTCCTTATGTTCAACAAAAATCAGGGACGAAGGTCACTCTCCTCCTCCCACAAGAATTCTAGCAGATTAGTTTCCTATCCACCAAGCAAGGGAGGCTGTTGTGATTTATCACTCAATCGCCTCATATTTGATCCGGGTGGATATCAGTGGCCACCCACGTATTCCACTGGCTCGATTTTTTTTTTTCCACCTTGGCAGTTTTTCGGGTTCCAAACTTCTGGGGCCATTTTGAGGCCCTAAACGACGTTTTTTGGGGATTTGGGGCCCAGGTGACTGCAAAAGGCTCTAACCTAGGCCAGTTGAAAATCGTTCTTCTTGGTTATACCTTTCCAATGGGCTATCATGGGCCTAAAAAAAAGATCGTATGCAAAAGTTACGACCCCGAGAAGTTGATGTACCAACTTACCCAAATGGGCCCACATGGCTTTTGGCGCTTCATCTCCTAGGCTTAGGTTTTTCGATGTCTAGGGATTTAGACATTCATGTTTATTGTAAAAAGGCCTCTAGAGCCTCATTGTAATCATCTTCATGTGAATGAGCGAAACCGTCAGATCTCTTCTCAGAGATAAGCCGCCACCATTCCAACAACCTTGTTTTTCACTGCATTTTACAATTTCATCTTATTTCCTTATTGAATAGAAAACCAATTTTATTTTATCTCTGTTATTTTGTTTTAAGCATCTTTTAATAATCTGTATTCATTTCGTTCTACTCATAAAATCCATATCAGTGGTATCATATCAGTCTACTTCTTTTCGTCTTAATGCATGACCCCAACGAGGTCAGATTACAAAGAATTGGGTCTCAAGCTTGTTTCTCTTGAGGACAAAATATCTCGCATGCCTACGAGACCTCTCATGGTAGGAGAAATAAAGATGGCATGATAGGGGATCCTTTCAAAATGTTGCTTGAGGAATGCCTCATGCAACAGAGGAACGAGATGATGGATAGTTTCACATAAATCCTTCAGCGACTACCAACAAATGACACATCTTCCTCGAGCGGAGGCACCACCCTGTTCAAGGTACATATCAACTTATATATTCCTATATTTGAAGGTTAGATAGATGTAGATGCTGTAGACAAGTGGTTGAATCTACTAGAAGGGTATTTTTCTGTCCATAAATTTTCGAATAGAGAAAAGATTACTTTTTCTCTCCTCAAAGTCATTCCCCATGTCAAATATTGGTGGGAAACTTTCTGTGAGCAAAAGGAAACAGCGGAAACCTCATTATTTACAGTCGTGACCAACTGGGAATTCTTCAGGGATGCTATTAAGGAACAATACTACCCTGTCAAAAGTTATGACGACTTGTATACCAAATGGACCACATTGCGGCAAGAAAGAGACCAAGCAGTGCCAGAGTTCACAAATATCTTCCATACCTTGCACACCAAGCTGGGTATCAAAGATTTAGAGAGAAATTTAGTGCTCAAGTATCGCGGTGCTCTACATAGATACATCCAGAATGAAATGGAATTTCTGGACATCTCTTCCTTGGGTGTGACCTACCGATATGTCGTCAAAATCGAGTAGAATCTCAAACAAAAGATGCGGCAATTTGAGCCTGGGAACCCCCCACAAAAAAATCTAGGAAAGGGAAGCCCCAAACCATAGAACAAAGGATAGAGAAAATTTGGACAGTATTAGGACAACCATTCCAAGCCGCAAGCAAAGAAGGCCATTAGAAAGACAAAGAAAAATACCGAGAAGTGGTGTGACTTCCATAAGATCCCTTGGCATAACATTGCTGACTACCACTCAAAGCAATCATTGGTGGCTGAAGTGAAAGCCTCTGAATCAGATGCAGGTTCTGAATCTAATTCAGAACCAGAAAGGGGAAGACAGATCATTGATGCGGAACCCAGTGCCATTGTTGCTACCACCAAGCTCCAACCCAGTGAACCAGACGAGCCAGAAGAAGGTGAGTGACTATTCATTCACAGATGTGGATAAAAGGCACCCTGCTGCACTTCATCATTGATAGAGGTAGCAAGAAGAACCTCATCTTAGTAGAGGTCGTCAAGTGACTGGCCCTGCCGACAATGCCACACCCACAAACCTACACCATTGGATGGCTTTGCCAAGGAAGCGATTTCTATGTCAGTCAACAGTTTCGACTGTCGTACGACATCAAGCCCTTCAAAGACGAGGTATTGTGTGATGTTTCTCCTCTCAAAGTTTGTAATGTTGTTTGGTCCAACCTTATTTATGGAAACGTCATGTTGTATATCAGTCTAGGCCTCGTAGTGTTATTATTACTTTGAATAGGAAATTGTACAAGATACCCAAGGCAATCCCTCCTAGTGCTATTTCCTTAATCTCTGGAAAGAAATGCAGGAAGGTCATATCTCAGATCGTGAATTTTTTCTTCTTCGTGATTCTCTCTCAGAGTGAGGGAAAGATCGCAACCACATCCAGGGCCTCCGAAACCGATCTCTCCACACAAGAGAAGCAAGTGGATAAGGTCATAGAAGAATACTCAGATATCTTCTCCTCTCCCACCGAGGTACCTCTGCACTGCCAGGTCAAGCATCCCATCGATTTGAACCCAAGCGCAACGCTACCCAATGGGCCAATATACCGCCTCTCTCTGTTAGAACTGCTCCACAAGGGGCACATCCGTCACAACTCATTGCCTTGTGGGATCCCAATCGTGATGGTGCGAAAGAAAGATGAGACTTGGCGACTCTTGATTACCGGGACCTGAATAAAATCACAATATGAAACCAGTACCCGATTCCTTGAATCGAATACCTCCTTGATCATATCATGGGGGCCAAATACTTCGGTTAGATTGATCTGAAGTCTGGCTACCACCAGGTCCCAATAGAACAAACAAATGTATGGAAGACCGCCTTCAAGTCAAAATAAGGTCTTTTTGAATGGCTGGTCATGCCCTTTGGTTTGACAAATGCTCCAACAAATTTTATGAGGATGATGGACGGTATCCTACGACCTTTCACCAATAATTTTTTAGTGGTGTATCTATATGACATCCTCATATACAATAACACTTGGGCAAAACACTTGCAACATATTCAACAGGTTCTGCACACCCTGCAGTAGCAAAAACTATATGCAAACTTGGAAAAATGATCCTTCATCATGGACATGGTCCATTACTTAGGATATATCATTGATCAACATGGTGTGCATGTGGATCCAACCAAGATCCAGGTCATCCATGACTATCCAACCCCAACTACACTCATTGAACTTCAGAGCTTCTTGGGCCTCGCCAATTTCTATCATAGGTTCGTGTTGGGATTCTCTCATATCCCATGGGCCCTCAACCAAGTAACCAGAGGTGGCGGTAAGGAAATATTTGTGTGGGGCTTTTCCCAACAACAAGCCTTTAATGACTTGAAGAAGTGTTTGTGCTCATCCCCAGTACTTTCATTACTGGACCTACAACATCCCTTTGAGATCGAGACAGATGCTTCAGACTATGTTGTGGGTGCTATTCTCACTCAACACGACCACCCCGTGGCATATCATAGTGAGAAATTATTAGATGTTGTCCATAAGTACCCTACTTACGACAAAGAAATGTACTCCATTATGAAAGCCTGTCGCTAGTGGAGACATTACATTCTTGGGAAGGAGACAATCATCCACACTGATCACAAGCCACTACAGTTCATGCAGACCCAAGGAAAATTGGAGAATTACAGCCATTAGAAATGGTCCACATACTTACAACAGTTCTACCTCAACCTCAAGTATAAAACAGGAAGTACCAACCGAGTTATTGATTTCCTCAACTGGCCTCCAGTCACGACACTCACCATGGTGCTAGACTCTTGCGACCACGAGACCTCCGGATGGCCCCACCTCTACATGATAGACCCTGACTTCTCCACCACCTACCAAATGTTGGGCGCTAACTCAGTGGTTGCTAATTTCCATCTCTGCATTCCATCAAGAGAGCGCGTGAAAATGATTTGGGAAGCTCACTACAATCAGGTGGCATGACACTTTGGTTTCGAAAAGATAGTGGAAGTGCTGCAAAAACATTTCTACTGGATGAAACTTTGATAGGATGTCGGCAAGTATATCAGGTCCTCCACCACCTGCGCTATTGCAAACCGACCACTAAGAAACATGGCCTATACACCCCTTTGCCTACTCTTGAAAGGCCGTGGGAATACATCTCAATGGACTACATGTCAGGCCTCCCGTCCACTAAGAGGGTAAATGAATGTGTTTTTGTGGTTGTTGATCGCTTTTCCAAGATGGCGATTCTAGCCGCTTGCAAGAAGAACATCACAATAGAAGCCACTGACAATATCTTCTTTGAATGAGTATGGGTACATTTTGGTATCCTACAAACCATTATCTCAGACTGTGACAGTCGGTTCCTCAACACACTCTGGTCGAGCCTCTGGTCACTGCTGGATACCAAGCTCACCAAATCCATTGCCTTCCACCCCCAAACAGATGGCCAAACCTAGGTCGAAAATCGGATGATCATACATATCCTACGCATGTACAATTCAAAACATCCCCGCACATGGGATGAGAGTCTTCCCTATTTACAACATAGCTACAAGGAGCCCTGCATAGCTCGACTAGCCACAACCCCTTTCAGGTGGGGTTGGGATTCCAACCATTGGGCCCCATGGATGTTGCACTACCCTTGGTGACCACCTCAGTCGACTAGTCCCCTGCTCCACCAGAAGCTGACAAAGCCACCTGGTTCATTGAGCGGATCCAACACATGTGCCAACAGGTTCAGGCTATTCTACAGAAGTTTAATGCCAAGTACAAGAAACACCATGATCAACATTGGGTTCCACAAAAGTTTCAGGTGGGTGACAAAGTTTGGTTTCACTTTCATAAAGAATGCTTTACAGGGACCGTTGAAAGCTTCTCCCACTCCATTATGGGTCGTACACCATAACCAAGGCTGTGGGTGAAAATGATTTTCAGCTCAACATTCCCCCTTTCCTTGTCCAACACCCAGTCTTCAACGTGGCTCTCCTTCGACCATATTTCCCACTATTATTGGACACCTCAGACATAGCAGAGCAGTTGACACCAACATAGCTCAACCATGACTACATGAAACATGCATCTAATGATCATATTGTGGACACACATATCAATAGCACTCGACAACAAAGGATCCAACTTTATTGAGTCATCAAAGCAGGGAAACTCATGCACCAAGGCAGGTGGCTCACCCGGGGCCAAATTCAACAAACATTTCCTCATCTCATGGGGGAAATTAATGCAATGGAGACCATTGCTTTCTAAGGAGGGAGGATTGATCTAGGTGGATATTGATGGCCACCCACCTATTCCACTGGCTCGAAAAACAATTTTCCACCTTGGTAGTTTTTCGATAGTTTTTCGGGTTCCAAACTTTCGAGGCCGTTTTTAGGCCGTAAACAACATTTTTTAGGGATTTGGGGCCTAGGTGATTTCCAAATGTACTCACCCGGGCCAATCAAAAATCATTCTTATCAGTTAGACCTTTCAAACGGGCTATCATTCACCTAAAACATAGATCGTATGCAAAAGTTACGACCCCAGGAAGTTGATGTACTAACTTACCCAAACGGGGCCCACATGAATTTTGGTGCTTCATCTCCTAGGGTTAAGTTTTTGGATGTCTAGAGATTTCAACATTCCTGTTTATTGTAAAAAGGATTTCAGAGCGTCATTGTAATCATCTTCTTGCGAATGAGCACAACTGTCACATCTCTTCTCAGAGATAAGCCGCCACCATTCCAACAAGCTGGTTTTCCACTGCATTTTACAGTTTCAACTTATTTCCTTATTGAATAGAAAACCAATTTTACTATATATTTGTTATTTTGTGTTAATCATATTTTAATAATCTGTATTCATTTCATTCTGCTCATAAAATCCGGATCAATATTTCTACAACTCCGTTTACCAGCTTGATTAGAAAAACACTACCCAAGAATTCCTGTACCCAGAAACAAAATTTGTCTCTCAATTCCCTTCGAAACCCGAGAGTTGCACATGCTCTCTCTTTTTAGAGAATGGTCACCAAACACATTCCTCTTGCATAGACACACCCTTACATTAATAGGGATACACACTACCCTAGCACAACCATGAGCTTTTAAACTTGCTCTTATCACTTCACTCCTACCTTCATGAAGGCTATTCTCAATCTATAGGGTTCCTTTTTACTTGCTTGCTGGATTATTCCAACAACAATTTTCAGTCAAGAAAATTGACCTTAACATTTCCATCAATCCTCTAATCACGAGGGGTCATACACATACAATGGGTTTAATCCTTCATTAAAGAAATAATTAATACTTCTTTGGATCCTTTCAATCGATTCACATCCAAGTCTTATTATTAATGTCCATCAGCATAATCCCACTCATGTAGAATTGGCCATCATTTACTAAAAGAAATGGTAGGCTTCCTCTTCCACAAACTAGCATGATTCAATGTCATTGGGTAAAATCCCAACTAAATTTCAATCTGCATCCTTATACTCAAGGAACTCATGCAAATAATTTCCGTTCGGAAGTAATATTCTCAACAGGCTCATCTTAGCCTTGGTAACTTAATCTCATGACTGCAGAACAACACGTACAATTGCAAATTTAAGTCATCTTCTTTATTTGGAAACATTATCAACATACAATGCATATTTCCAAAACATCTATCAACAATAGAAGGATTCATTTCTTTGTTCAATAGAGGTTTAACTAAGCCTATTAGGAAAGGGAAAGACATGGTGTCACTCCTAAAAGTTCTCTAATACTATTTTTATACAACTTGTGCATGAGCTGAAGCAGGCCAAGTGTTGTTGCCATTCTTTGATACCAATTTGTAACACACCCAACCCCTAAGTACCGTTTCTAGGGATGATGCATCATAATTTTTCTTACTCTCATTGTCTCGAGTCGTCTCTCCGATATGATTCATCCTCTTGCATTTGCCCGTATCTTTCTAAAGATTATTACCGATCTCTAATCCGACCTCTGGTTCGCAAGACATGACCTCCCGAAGTTCTTCGAGTGTTATTAGTTGAGGGCCATGTGGCATCCACATGGGTCCAACTCATTCATACCAACTTCAAGTTCCTACCTTCTACAGGGAAGGTTCGTCCACCATCCAAACCAACGATGTGACTTAATCCTCATCTAACACATAGGCTGGAGGAGAATTCGACGTTCGGCGTTGAACACCCCTTTTTCTCTTTTGCACGCATGTCCTCTAGAGTCCCGAATTCCCCGACTTCTGAAATGCTACCACGTAGCTTCAACCTTTGGCCCTTTCAACTTATCCTCGACACCACACTTCAAACCTCCAGAGTCCGGCCAAAGTCCCGGACTCCCAAAGGGTCTACTCTCGCACGTGGTGTCGTACTAGATACGAGGGAAAATATAGGTGGGTCCTCCATACTCCTCCCGCCAAATGCACTAAGCAGTAAGTGCCAGGTGTGATACGCGGCAAGGCAGAGGTGACACGGGTGTTATCCACAAATTTGGTCATCGTGATAATGTTATGATGATGGAAAATCAAGCTCTTCACTAAGAACACTTTCCTGAGAAAAGTTACATTTGTCTGCTTCCAGAAATCATACTTTTAAGAGATGTTCACAGGATACCTATATATTTGCCTGCGAGAATGCCTGATTCTCGCAGGCTGCATTAAGCTAGGGTGCGAGGGGTTCGCACTGTACCTAACTATCAGGGTGCGAACATTTTCTAAAGGAAGGAAAAAGATAAAATTTTGAACCTTCTAGAAGGGAATCTTCTAGAAGGGTGAGTTGGCATTCGAATGGCTGTCTAAGTATTGGATTTACTGATATCTTGGGATCATTTCCTATCCAAGTAACTAATCTATCTTCTCCTATATATTGAGGAGAAGGCTCATGGAAAAGGTTAGAAGCAAACTAGCAAGAGATTGATTGGAGAATTATTGAAAGCCTGTATGAAGAACTGATGCTACATCAGCTAGAGACACCAGTAAGGTCATCAAAAGTGGTTGATTTTCTTCATGCGTGAGCAAGTGTGTGTGTCAGAGCTAGGAGCCATCGAAAGGAGATCTACAACATCAAGGCTCAGGTTGTAAGTTTCAGTTTCTTTCAATTTAATACAGTAATATGTCCCTTTCCCATAAAGATGATGTCACTTTATTACATAACTCCTTGATCATATGTATAGATTAGCCATTGAATATATTGATTTGCTTTCACTTCGATTGGTTTGTACTGTGGTGATCTGAACGACACAAGAGCATTGGAGCAAATCTTGGAACAACAGAGACCAAAGGTAAGCGTTCATAAGGTATGTTCATGATCCTTGTCTCTTAGTTCATTCAATAGGCTAGATCTTGGGAAAGTGTATTATTCTGTCCTGTTTTGTTCTAGATCCAGGTGGATCTAGGGAGATCGGTTTGTGTCCGCACTTACGGATTAATCCTGAAACAAAATTGGTNCCATCGAAAGGAGATCTACAACATCAAGGCTCAGGTTGTAAGTTTCAGTTTCTTTCAATTTAATACAGTAATATGTCCCTTTCCCATAAAGATGATGTCACTTTATTACATAGCTCCTTGATCATATGTATAGATTAGCCATTGAATATATTGATTTGCTTTCACTTCGATTGGTTTGTACTGTGGTGATCTGAACGACACAAGAGCATTGGAGCAAATCTTGGAACAACAGAGACCAAAGGAAAGCGTTCATAAGGTATGTTCATGATCCTTGTCTCTTAGTTCATTCAATAGGCTAGATCTTGGGAAAGTGTATTATTCTGTCCTGTTTTGTTCTAGATCCAGGTGGATCTAGGGAGATCGGTTTGTGTCCGCACTTACGGATTAATCCTGAAACAAAATTGGTGACTCCACTGGGGATCTATCCCAATTTTTGGTGGCTTTTTGAGTTTTTCTGTGGCCATTTGCTCCAGTTTCTTTTTCTCCTGTTTTAATCAGTCTTTGAGTCCTCAGGACATCCTGAGAGACCTTCTAGGTCTATAAGCCTGTTTGAATTTTGCTTTCATTTTCAAAATTTTTGTAATCTTCAGGAGTTCTCGCACTGTGTTCATTGACAACCTGCGAGAACTGGTCAAGTTCGCACCCTGCATATAGGGTCCAATGCGAACACCTCACACCTTGCTTCAAAGTGGCCTGCGAGAATCCTATCTTCTCGCACTGTGTTACACTGCTTGCCTGCGAGCAAGATTTTTGAAAATTTTGAAGTTGAGTTTTGATTGCTCAGATCAGTTGATTCACCTCTGATAGGCTTATTGGATCATTGATTGGTACATCTCTTGCTTTAGTTTGCATGCTTGAACTATTTTAGGGTTTCAAGGTTTTTCTTGTCTTTTGTAGCTTGACTTTCATTTCTTGGCTCTTATTGGCATTTTCATTCTCTCTGAATTTTGGAGTTGAGTGTGTCTGATTGGCTGAGAACCAATGATTGGTAGAGAGTTAAGTGTTTGGTGTTTCTCATTTGCTTGTTGGTTCGAAAGAACATTTTGGTTTGCATTGAGAAGCCTCATTGGTTTGCTTTTGTTTTTTCTTTCATTGAAAGAGTTGATTGGGTTGTTATCGATTGCTTCTTTATGATTTGATTTGATTTTCTCGTTAATCAGAGTTCTTTTTGGAAAGTGAACAACAAGTTTTCTTTCAAAATATTGTTTTTTGTATTTCAGAAAACATTGAAAAACAAATTTTAGAGTTTATTGAAGTATTTGAAAAAGACACATAAAGATTGTTCATTGATAAATGATTGTTTGCATTGACATCTGAAAGGAAATTGTGCATTGCTTTGTAGTACAGAGTTGATTTGGAAATTTTTCTCTCTTTCCCATAAATAGGATTCATGGAATGAAAAGAGTCATATTTCATTGTTATCCTTGCATTATTTGGGTCAGAGTCATACAACATGAGTTTCACTTCCGTTACCTTTGAGTAAACAACAGCTCTTTAAAACATTGCGTAATCTTAAAATGTATCTAGTAACTCTTTTCTAGGGCTCTTTTACACCAACATTTAGCTAGGCTAGTGCTTTGGAGTAGGAAGAGAGATACACTCTCCAAAAGCTCAAAACACACAATAGAATCTTGAGTTAGGGAGTGTTAAATTCCATTTGCAGCATATTGTTCTGGGAAGCCCTTCTAACACAAGGGTCAAGCACTAGGTCGCATTGGTGTTGGCAGAGTTACTAACCCTGCTTTGTTGACATCGGTGTAGAGATTGCACGTATTACATGGATCACTCTGAGGTATACCCACAATTATGAGTGGAAGCCTTTGAGTTGATTTTGGGCTAGATACCCTGCCCTTGCATGTGGATCGGACTGACGACTGTTCCCCCATACTGTACTGTTGTTTGTGGTGACCTTAGTGGCCTATCTCTCTAGGTTCTTAGCCAAGGTGACTGTGGAGGGGAAAGTCTTCACGGTACCTGGAATTGATGTTGATCAAACTCACTCGGGCTCCTTGGAGTGTATACCCACGATTATGTGTGGGAGCTTGCACTAGGGTGTAAGTCTGTTAAGCAGGTCGTCAACGTAACTTTTCCACCTTAGCCCTGCCCCTTCTCGTCTCGTTGTTGCGACGTTGGATTTCATCACCAACTAGTGGCCTTGAAATTAGAAGGTATTGTTTGCTTGGTGATTGCTTCCTAGATTTTCTTTACTAGTGTGTGTTGTTTATTTCTCGAAGTTGACCATATGATTTTCTTCGCAGAGCTTGTTACTTGTTTACAATTTCTCACCCACGATGTTCACGTAGGATGCAAGGTTTATCTCCGGAACATCCATACGTCTCACAACCCTTGCATACAACAACATATGAGGGTACCCCTGAGGGTTCCCCTCATCATAGTGAAGTCCCAGTTGTTACTTCACCCCACGTGGACACAAGCGAAGTCCAAGATGTTTCTACACCACCTCCACGGGTAGAACGCACTGATTCTCTAGAAGATTTTAGAATTACCAATACTCAAGAGGACTATGGCATTCGTCGTGGTGAACAACCTTTTGTGTGATTAAATCCTTCTGACGAAGCAGTTGTTACATCTTCTGAATCAACCGTTGGGCCTTCTTCTGGTCTAGTAGGCCGAGATCCTTTTTGGTCAGGTGATTTTCGACGAGTCCTTTTTGGTACTGATTCACCTCCCGTTTACGAAATCAACCCTCCAGCATCTCCTGAGACAGAAACTACACCTGTAGCGACTACTTATCAATTTGTTCTCCCTCCTGAGATGGCCCATCTCGCGAATACTATGAGTGTCCAAACCGAGATTCCTACAGCTACTCTTGCTCCTATCAATACCCAACAAATGCCTGAGGTTAACCCGAATTTACCTCCTGGTTACCATACGTTGAATGCATTATTGCATCCAACACCTCCGCAAACCCCAGCTGGTTCTCCAGGTGGTCCTCCTTTTCCTGGGTATGATGTTCCTCGTTTTATTCCGACACTCCCACCTTTTCCTTCTGGCAATCCTAATCCTAGTGGCACTATCCCCACTGTTGCAACAAACCCGCAGATTCCTGTTGGTGGACAGGCTGGTACGGTTCCTTTTCCTTTTCCCGGACACAAAACAGTTACCACGCAACCTACGGTTGGCACACAACTTCCGGGTGGAACTATGCCTACGATAGGGGGACCAACCTCACCTTTTGGACAAAACATACCTCCTGAATTGGCCCAGTATTGGAATCAGCTTCTACAAAACTTTCCTCAAAATGTTGGGGGGCAACAAACTGTCCCTACTATAGGCCAACCTTATCCAGGTATAACCAATCCTATTTGGGGTTCGGGTCAAACTACTCAACCTCAGGTCCCTACTCAAACTCAAGGTTACAATCCTTGGGGTTACTATTCTATCCGGCCACCACCGAATCAGCCAGGGTCTTCCCTCTACGAACAATCTTCTAATGGTCCTACTGGTTTGTCGACAGGGCTTCCACCCCAAAGCCATCAGTACCCATAAGTAAACTGACAATTACCTTTTCTTGCCACCTTGGATTTGCCAGATTTGTCTAGGATTCTCAACGATCCTATTCGTCACTCTCCCCAATGGCCTGCTATTCCTGCTAAGCTTCCATCAGATATTCCGAAATTTGATGGCAAGGCGGGAGAGGACCCAAATAATCATGTCATGAATTTTCATTTATGGTGTTCGTCCAACTTGATGATGGATGACTCCATTCGTCTCCGTCTTTTTCAACGCACCCTTACTGGTGCTGCTGCGAAGTGGTATATTGAATTGCCACGAGGATTCTTTTCTGATTTCAACACCCTAGCTATGGATTTTCTCACACATTACCAGTTACCGATCCGTTATGATACTGGGACTGAGATTTTGACCTCCTTTAAAAAAAGCAAAGGCACTCATATATCTGATCATATTCATGAGTGGCGAAGGAGACGATGTCTCATTAAACTTGAACTCCCCGATCAGTTACTGGCTGAATGGTTTACGAAATCTTTTGTGAACGAAATAGGTAAGGAGATAGCCATGGGCGATGTCGTCACAGAAGAGCAGGGTATAGGTCGTGCTCAATATCTTGATCTCCTTTATTCACAAACATGAACTCTTTATGATTTATTACCTGATTTGCCTCGTCCTGGTACTTCCATCACTTCAACTGCTCCAGCTGCCTCGCATGCAGATGATGGTGTGATTGGTACTGCTCATACCCACTCACATTTGGTTTCAAGTACAACCCCTAAGTCTACATCTTCTAATGTTCAAAATTCTCCATCTCCTGCCCCTTCCACCGGTAAAACTTCTGAGGTGAACACTGTCCAATCTACACTGACCGGTAAAAATAAATCAAAGAAAGGAAGAGGCAAGAATAAGGAGAGTAAAAATAATAATCAGAATGAGCAAATTAAAACCCCTCCTGTTGATGATCGGGATAAGYGCAAACCACACTACCCTTTCCTTATCTGTGGTGACGATCACTACACAAAGGATTGTCCTCGACGTGCCGAGGTTAATAAGTTCCTTCAAGGAACGCCAAAACCATCTACACCGACATTCTTGTCCCAACCCTTCCCGTCTCAGCAAAATGCCTCCTTGGTCATCCATGACCAACCATCTACGTCTACGACATCATACGTTTTGATGTGCACCGGTGATTCTAAGAACAATGACGTTGCCATCGCAACTAGAGTCAAAGATTATTCTCCGTCTAAGGAGAAGGTTGACGATTTACCTCCTGATTTGGTACAACCCTCTCTACCGACTCCACCTCCCAACGGTCCTCTTCAGCTCAAACGACCGAGCTCTGATACAGTCCTACGACCTATGAAAGGTGTCGTTAATAAATCAACATTCAATCCTCATGCTCGGGCAGCCCAGAACTATAGCATTGTCGAAGATCTGGCCCAAGCACCTTCAGCGATGTCTGCCCTTGAAGTCCTTCAGTATTATCCTGCACAAAAGAAGGATCTGTTGAAAGCTATAGGTGGAATTGATCCTACAGATACTAACTTAATAGTCTTTGAATTGGAAGACCATATTCCAAGGTTACCCCCACAACTTGCGTTTCAAATACAAGTTGTTGTCTCAGACAAGAACATCTGCCGAACTGTTATTGATGAGGGTGCCTCTACATGTGTAATGTCTTTTTCTTGTTGGAAGGCCATTGGATCTCCTCTAAATGAATCACAAAATAATTTGAAAGCCTTCAATGGCTTGGGTTTTAAGCCTTATGGTGCTCTTCCATCATTGCCTGTTACTCTCGAAGGTAAGACGGTCCAAGTTGAAGTGGAAGTTTTTGATGCTCCCCTAGATTATAATCTTCTTCTTGGCCGTAGCTGGGTAGATTCTATGCGCGTTGTTGTATCAACACTTTTCCGTGTAGTCTGTTTTCCTCATCAAGGAAAGGTCGTTACGGTTGATCAACTTGCCTTCTTTAATTCCAATACTCGCACTGGCAACGTGCCGTTCATAGATAAAACTCCCCCGGGTTACGATAATGTTGGAGTCGGTCTTTTAAAAGACTCTTCGTTAATGGGTACTTTTCCCATACCACCACCACCCAATATTCTATGCCCGTCAGTTTCTTCTATTAATATGATCTCTGTTGTACCTCATGAGCTTCCTATGTCTTTTGACCCTTGGATAGTCCTTGACCCAGGAGATTATACTCGTTTTGGCGACGTCATGCCTTTAAGTCCGGTTGAGTCTGCTTATCACGCGATTCATTCGGCAACACCTTCTACACCCTCTCTTGAGGAGTTGTCTCCCGATCCATTCCGTGTCATCTTTCCCACTGACGAGATGATCATGTCCGTTATGGCCGATACACCTTGGGACGATGGGCATCATCGTTCCATACTATTTATGGAACAACACACTCTCGAGAATTACCAACGGATTT
>JASDQU010103699.1:204907-215768 GCA_032191745.1 Picea mariana
ATATATATATATATATATATATATGCTTGCAACCCATTGCCCAATTTCCAGTAATCATTAAGGTTGTGACTATGTTCTCTTGACATAGCCTTTACACAGTTCCTTCACAGGGAACTCCTTCGGCATGCAACTTCCTTATTGCATATCCATCACTATCTTTGGTGGCCTCAACCTTGTGTTAGCTTTAGGTGTTTACTAAATATTCCATAAGGAATATAAACATGCATCTTTGTTATGCATCCAAATTATTTATCCACACATATTCCTTGTTTGGTTAACTTACATCCATGATGCACTTAACCACATGCAGAATCATAAGCCTATGTGTTTCTACCATAGGTATATTTTTCATCTCACATACATCTTTACATTAAAATAATTTAACTCGTGATTGATCACAATTGTTCTTATGTGGTCCTCAAAGGCATAATCATGTTGCCTTTTATCGTGACAATAAAGCATCCTTGCTTATTTACTCTTTCATATATTTATAATATCATTTCCTAATGGAATAGAACACATTCCCCTTAAGCTATTATTCAAAACAAAACCTTCATGGCTCTTCAAAATCGATTCAACCATGCATCCATGGTATTCATTCAATATGGGAAAGTAAAATTATTGCCTTACATTTCACTCATACAGCATACGTGTGCATAATTTGTATGTTTAAAATCATTGATTCATATCTATTCTATCTTAATATCATTCCTTATATCAAGAAACCTTACGATGCATTAAATCCATCCACTCAAGAAAAAATGAACACAACTAAACATTCATCATGCAAGCTCATTGCATGCACCCTTTCCTTGTCACTCATACACATGGACATATCAAACTTCCAGATCCTTCTCCCAAGGATCTTCCAATCATTCTTATGACAAGTCTCATAGAGACACTCAATACAGAGCTTCCCTCTCAGTTGAGATATTGCAGTCGTATTATTCTTTTAAGCATGTATACATATATTTGTATATATGTAGGTGCATCGCTTGCACCTCTCTACCTCATCCATTCACTTTGATATTTTTGTTTTTCATTTTAGTGTTCTTTAGCGAGAGGTTATAGTCAATGATATGACGACTCTCATAGTCATAATTCGTACTGATGTTTCCCTTTCTTCATGGAAACAACCAATGAGGGTCATATTTTCCCTTTCTACTATAAAACCTCCCATAATTTAGAATTCGGATGGGTAGTTTTTGCATCACTCAAGGCAGTAGGATAACCATTTCTAGTCTCTTATTCATGCCTTAGTTCACTCTTGGTCAACGGATCTCTACAGGAGAATGTTTTACTAAACTCCCTCTTATGGATATCTGAGTATACCAAGCCATATATCTATGACTACCATCCACCTTTGGATGCCAACTTGACCCATTGGTCATCTAGAAGTGTCCCAACGCTTCATCTTCCACATCCAGGATCAACATTTCATTAATTCCTCCCACCTTATCCTCATAAGGAATTATGTACTCAACATCATCAACCTTTTACTTATGCTTCCATAGTCATATCATCACTAACCATATGATCTATGAAATCACCATATTTGTCACTCAATGATAGCCTATAATAAGTATATATGCATTTCATATGCATGCTCTATATTTGTGATATGCATTTCAACATATCTTCATTCACCAAGCATTATACCCCTCGGCATAGTCCCACTTTTGGAGGACTAGCTATCATTTCCCGAAAGAAATGATATGATTCTTGTACCACAGTATAGCATGATTCAATCTTGTTGGGTAACATCCCAACTAAAGTTTAATATGCACCCTTCTCCTCACAGAACTTATGCATATAAGTTTTGTACGACAGTAATACTCTCAACTTGCTCATCTTATCCTCGGTAAACTAGTATCGTGACTATTCCCCAAACCATCCAAGCTTGTGTTTGAATCATACTTTTTTAGATAGGGTAGGGCAGGGTGTCCTCTCCCCTAAAATTTTCTAAGAAAGAAAATATACTCACTTAATTCTCTCATGATCCCAAGAAGGCAAAGTGTTGTTTCCCGCTCTAATACCAATTTGTAAAACACCCGACCCTTGAGTACCCTTTCTAGGGATGAGGAATCAATATTTTTATTACTCTAATAATCTCTAACCATCTCTTCAGCATCTTCCTCCTTCAAATCGACCATGGCTTTATAACGAATGTTACCGAGATCTAATCCGACCTCTTATTTGTAAGTTATGGCCTCCCAAACTTCTTCGGGTATCATTAGTTGAGGGCCACGTGGCTCCACCTCATTAGTATCATACTCAGGTTCCTACCTCATGCATGGAAGGTCTATCCACTGTCCAATCCAACGGTTAGACTTAATCCTCACATAACACACAGGTTGTAGGAGAATTTGGCATTCGACACTTCGACGTTGAACATCCCTTTTTCTTACTATACGCATGTTCTTCGGAGTCTTGGAATATCTCCACTGGCTCTGACCTTTGGGACTTTCAAATTACCCATGACACTACATCCCAAAACCCTGGAGTTGCAGACTCTCGAAGCGTCCACTCTCACACGGGGTGACATACTATATGCGGAGGTAAATACAGGTGGGTCCCGCATGCTTCTCCCACCAATTGGACCAAATAGTAAGTGTCGGGTGAGATACATGAAAAGGTAGAGATGACACATGGCCCCTTCAGGGGGTGACATGTGTCACATGTTAATGGGAACATAGGGTTTACTAGACGTATGATTTCAAGTGACACGTGGCATGTCAGTCGTGGATCCACGTCACCCTGGATGATGTCACTAGGCCACATAACTACAAACTAATAGCATTCCAATCCCTTCGATCTCACAGTCGAGGTGTGTCCATGTAACCCATGGATCAACGGCCTTGGTTATTTCGTAACTTCGACATTCAGGGAATTTGTGGTGTGTCTTCCTCCTTACTCTCGAAGTGGTCAACATCAGGCTGACCATGGTCTATATCTAATGGTCAGAGGGGATCCTGAATGATCATCAGATCGATGTCTCTCATCGATTCATGACTTCAGCATTCGAGATTTCTACCCACTCAATAGTCCTTTTCTCCCAGAGTAGAACTTCGTTGAAGTTCTACACGTGAATCCTTCCACTGGTGGATCAGATGGTTGGGAGGGGTTCTCCATGGATTCCCCAAATAAACAACTCACAACTCTATCTCAGGGGTCCCTTGGTCTCGGTATTAGGTCACTCTTAGAGGGAAACCTCTCAACCCGAAACTTGTTGGAAAGATACGTGGCACCTGCCTTAGGTCATCAAAATCTCTTTGCTCTTCCACAAATCCAACACACATGGCATCACCGTCACTTGACACGTGAACCCCCATGCACTCCCGATGTGATACACACATCCCCACGAATGAATGACTAATATGGATCCCAAAGGATCCGAATATCGACGGTCCACAATACTTCACAACTCCTACATTCATAGGTTTTGGTGGTTGTGAAGTTATAACATCTCGAAGTTCTAAACTCCCAGGGACTCGAAGCCAATAAGATCTTAGATCCTCTCGTACTTAGAAAAGGGTTCCATGGTCTTATTCATATCATACTTAATCACAATCCAAAGGCTACACTCATAGTTATTGTCCAATAATTGGTTAAGGTCGTGGGCATGAGTCTATGGTCTCTTGGTTGATTTGTTTGAAGGACATGTCTTCCATTCATCGAATTAACTTCTAATACAGGAAAAGTTATTATTCGACCTATGCAGCGACCGTGAAATATTTCCTAAGTTTATTTGAAGACCCATGTCTATTAGTCCTTCTGCGGCTATGTGGAGATAACCAAGAATTATTCAAAAACACTGGTTCACAAAATAACCATAAGCATTTGTATAAATAATCATAAAACGTAAAGTTTAAATCATAGACATTCAAATCATACATTTAAATTCAAGTTGAGAGAGTCTATGGAATACTTATCTATTACAGTTGATAGCCGATCAACAGATTGTGGGTGTTTGTATTTCCACCCAACCATAGGCTCATAGGCATTCATTCTTAGTGTAACAACCCTAGCTAAATGATTGCTTAAGATTTATCAAGTATAATTAATTAAATAATTAACTGTCGTAATGTGTATTAGTTAAATAATGATTATTCATTAATAATATTAATTAATTATTTATTCATTGATTAATATGTTGATTAATTAATTAATTGATTAATTAACACATTTAAATGTTGGGTAACAAATTAAAGACTTAATAACTTTAATTCATTATTAGAAAACTTTACGTATGCAGGGATAAAGCATTGAATGGAGGGATAGGGTATTGAATGGAGGGATAAGGTATTAAATGGAGGGATAAGGTGGGTGGCATTAAAGGAAGGGAGGAGGCGGTGAATGGAGGGGGAATATGAGGGGGCAAAGGCATTCGGGAGAAGGACTTTTGGAATTTTGGGGAAAGGGAGCATTTTGAGAGCAGGGAATGTATTTTTCTATTGGGGATATTTTTCTAGTTTGGAGTTTGGGTGGACTGTTACATGGGTGCACCAGGTTGTTGGGAGTTTTGGGCTCGGGGGCCAAGAATCTTCACGGAATCCTAGAGCTAGGGAGATAGATAGGTTTTGTTCCTAGTTGGCAGGGAGGAAAGATTCGGTTTTGGGCAGGGTTTGGGCAGAGTTTGGGCAGAGCAGCAGCGGGGACAGATAGAGATTGGAGAAATAACATCAGATAGAGGTATGTATTTTCATATATTTTCATGATTATGGGATAGTTATGTGATTTGTTTTCATGCTGTTAATACATTTAATTTCTGCTGAATAAATTATGGTTAAATGCTGAAGATCAAATTGTACAGAAAAACATTTATCTACGCTATATTTTTAACCTATGCTTTATAAGGCTCTGTGGGGATAGCGACCTTACACATGGTATCAGAGCCCAGTTTCAGAACTGAAACCTGGGCTTGACCACCCACTTAACTGTGCAATCTACTCCCAAACCCCTAACCTACAATCTATTTAATCCAATGAACTTGTAGTTGGACAAGTTGAGAGAAGAGAGGGGAAGTTGGTTCAGGATCTAGTTAATCATCGATCATTAACAAATCTGAAATCTAGTTGAATATCAATATGGGAATAATAACAAAGGAAAGGAAGCTAATTTGCAGTATAGAGAGCATGTACCTTATCATCAAGTGCAGATGATTGAGGTTGATGAGAACCAATGTAATCCCAAAGTCCTGTGATTTGGACTTGGGAAGATGAATTTTAAGAGATCGCTACTTGGCAAAAAATCGACAGACTAAATAATAGATAAAATATTCAAATATTTACAAAAATAAATTAGAGGGCTCTGTGCAGGCCCATTGCTAAGGGAAGAGCAAAATCATAGAGGTGGAGCAGGTTGGGATAATTTGGGGTCAATGTACATAATTTTTTCAACTTACATTGTAACTAAGGCTGGGGGAAATATAATATATTGAAGGTGAACTGTGACGCTTCAGAAGCAAGTTGATCCCTTATCATGGCGTATGTGTATTTTTTTGTAGACTTGGAAGGGAACATCTCATAGAAAAATGAGGGAAGATGCACAGAAACCTCTACCAGATCTCAAAACTGACAAATTTCATAAAAGAATCTTCAAATGAAGCCACAAAACAAAAGGTTGGAAACCATTACAAGGTAGCATACATAATAGTAAACAATCTGGAAATAGGCACAAACAAGAGAAAATGAAAAAAGCACAGATATGGCCAAATCCTCTATTTGCATCTACATAAATATTGAAAGACTCGAATTGTTACTTACAATCATCAAAACTTTCATGGTTGTCAAACTTTTACCAGATTAGGGAAGTTTTTCAAAAGCCATCTCGATTCCTATTTTACAAATGAAAATATAAAGGTTCCCAATAAGACATAACTATTCAGAAATCTCTCAAGAGACAAAAGGCGCAAAAACCCTAACAAAGCTCAACCTTGGCTAAAAAATAAATAAATTTCAAGCCTTGACAAAATACATGAAAAGCCAACATCTTAGGGGAAATGAATCTTCAAATACCTGTAATGCTACGAAGATTCTTTACAAAACAAATTAAGATCCTCGATAGGCCCTACCTGTAAAAGAAAATCTCTCTCTGAAACTACCGCAATGAGAATTTGTCATACAATCAGTTTTCCTGTGATTTTTTTTTTTTCTTAAAGGAATTGACCCTTAACACGTCAAAGCGCCGAGATCCATACTCCTCTCATCTCAACACACAGCTCAGCACAAGCACCAAACTTTGAGTCCACAATTCAAGACACAAACAAACACAATCCCAGCATAAGTGCCAAGGCCGACTCCTTTCCACAATACCAGCGCAAGCACCAAAATTTTCCGCATGTCAAGCACATACCAGCACACAATTTACCCAAGCGCAAGCACCAAAATTTGAGTCCACAATTCAAGACACAAACAAACACAATCCTAGCGTAAGCGCCAAGGCCGACTCCTTTCCACAATACCAGTGCAAGCACCAAACTTTTCTGCACTTCAAGCACATACCAGCACACAAGTTACCCAAGCGCAAGCACCAAATTTTGAGTCCACAATTCAAGACACAAACAAACACAATCCCAACATAAGTTCCAAGGCCAACTCTTTTCCACAATACCAGCGCAAGCACCAAACTTTTTCGCATGTCAAGCACATACCAGCACACAAATTGCCCAAGCGTAAGCACCAACGAAGTTTAAGGGAAGAGGCACAGAAGGAGTTTGTGCCAAAGATGAAATAATCCAAATGGAAGGTCGAACCTTCCTTGAGCATTGGAAACTCAACAAACAACCAGGGGATGAATAAATGTAACAAATTCAATGGAAGAAGAAGGGGCATCACCATGATGGATTTAGGTACTGCGGGAACAGGGTTTAGATATTCATGTTATATGTAATAAATCTCTCAAAAAAAAATATGTTCCATGACCAAAGCGCCAGAGCCCAAGCACGCCAGCACCAAACACATGATACCAGCTAAGCACCTGCAACAACAAACAGTCAAGCAGCGACCAAGCACCAAGCCTAGCCACGAGGGAGGAGACCGCATAAGAACTGATTGCGCACCAGTTCAACGAGAGAACCACCAATTTGATGTAGAGGGAATGGCCATGGCGGCCGACCGTGTAGCCAAGGACAAAAGAATAATGACGAGAAAATTTAGGGTTAGGTTTAGGTATGGAAGGCGCTAGAGGAAGCAAGGCGGGCACGTGGACTTCATGCGTGCCCTCACCTAGTTAATAATTTTTTTTTTCTATCTTTTTTTATTTTATTTTTTATTTTATATATTTTATTGAATTGATTATTATTATTATTATTTATTTAATTATTCCTTTAAAGTATTTTAGATTAGAAAATTAAAAGAAAGATGGATAAATTAAAGTATTATTAGATTTAAAGTTTCAATTGTTTAAATTAGTTTAAATAAAAAAAAGTTTCGTGTTTAATTATGTATATTAAACATATTTACATTTAAACATATTTTAATTTGTGTTTTAAATTAATTATAAGTTAATATGATTAATCAAAAGTGGTTAATCAACGACAATAATTTAAATTAAATTAATGATTAATTATGTACTTAATAAATAAATTAATAATAATAGTAATTTTAGGGATTAAATGAATGAGTTGATTAAGACGATTGGAGCTTAGGTTAAAGGTTTAGTTTAGATTTTTTTTAAGTTCTTAATAATTAATCAACTTTAGGTTGAAAATCACCTTANTTTCTTAGGCAATAACAACAAGATTAGACGCTTAACCTTAACCTAGCCACTTCCCCTAAAGAGAGTAACGTCTGTTTACAGACAAGTAAAAAAAACTTACGCTTAACCCTATTTTCTAGTTTAAGTTGCGCAAATGTGAAATGTCTTTGAACTCACCTTGAAAAATTTGGTTGATGAAGGTTAAATCATACAGGATGGTTAGGACTCGAGGAAATCAAGGTAGAGGGGAATCATTGTAGAGACCGCCAACCCTGCAACCACCATCGCCTAAAATAGCTCTCATACTGCGCTCTTTGGAGACCATAAATGAGACTTTAAAGGGGCGTCAACCAACAGGGATCGAAGTGGAGCCCCCACCATCTGGAATGGGTAATCCAGAAGCATCGAGGGATTCAGGGGGAGAACCTCCACCTGAAGACATTACTAGAGAACTGCAAAAGATCAAATTTCCGGAGTTTGTCAGGGGTCGTGCCGGTGAACGTGCTGAGGCATGGTTGGAAGGAATGATAAGGTGTTTTTCCTTAAGAGACTATGCGTCCACTTCAAAGGTGAAGATAACGATTTTTCAGTTAAGAGATAGTGCCTTGAATTGGTGGGGCAACCTGGAAAGGAAACTGCATCTTACCCCAGACACTATATCTTGGGAATTTTTCGAGGAGAGGTTCCGAAGGAAATATCTTCCAGGTTACTATGAGGAACAACAAGTAGGAGTAATTCATGCTCTAGTACAGGGAAAAAGGACCATAGAAGAATATGAGATTAGGTTTATGGAATTGGTCAAATATGTCTCATATATGTATAATGACCAACGACAGGCATAACTCTTTGTCTATGGGTTAAACCCTAAGATAATGGTTATGGTACGGATGTGGAAACCATCTTCAGTAGCATAAGCAGTGGAAAATGTGTGTTATGCGGAGGAACACATGAACTTAACTGGAGGTACGAGGTTGACCTTTTTGCATTGTTTTGGATTCGTAGGGAAGGCCCTTAGGACTTTTTCCAGGGGAGGGGGCTCAAGGCCACCTCCATATGGTAATAGAGTCGCACCAAGGACAATAGTCATAGGGATTTCAATGCTAGAAAGTGTAGCATCCCGTTCATCACCAACGATACAGGTAGGTCCATGGCCATCTTAGGGAGCACCTAGTAGGGGCAAGGGTTCTAGGGGAAGGAACTCATTTTAGAGACAGTCACAGAACAATGCGTAGGTTCAATCTCAGGTTACCTGTTGGGGATGTGGAGGACCCCATTACCAGTGTGACTGCCCAAAGTTACAATCATGATTTGTGCATAGAGAAGGAAAGGCCCCGATGGGAAGAGAAAGTGGAAGCCACCAGATTTACGCAGGGGTTAATAATCGCCATACAAAACATCAATCCACGATGGTGGAGTCATCAGGTATGCTAAATCATATCAATGTTAAGATTTTATTTGATTCTGGTGCTACAGATAGTTTCATTTCACCATCTTCATTAGAAAAGAGTGGGTTGGCATCCTACAAGCACGATGACTTTAAATAAGTCGAGATGGCTTCGGGGGAAAAACAAGCAGTAGGACCTAGCGTCGATAATTGTATAGTAGACCTGGGAGTGTTTACTACTAGGTTGAAGGTATACGTCACTACTCTCAGGGAATATGACCTAATCATTGGAATGGATTGGTGAGAAGCTCATCGAGATTTGGTAGATTGTTTCACAAAAAGGGTGCTTTGTGTCGACGATGAAGGAAGACCAGTAGAGATCAAAGGTGTACGGAGAAAGGTGTCATTACACTTTATCTCAACTATGAAGGTTAAGTGATGCTTGAGGCAAAGGTGTTGACTATATGTAGTGGAAGCAGTGAATAAGGAAGGGACCCTACTTGGATCAGTACCCGGTATTGTCAGAATTTAAGGACGTTTTTCCAAACGAGTTACCAGGGTTACCTCCTGAGAGGGTGCTTGAATTTACTATTGAGCTAAAACCTGATGCATAACCAATTTCCAAGACTCTGTATCGGATGACAATGTCGAAACTTTGTGAGTTGCAAATGTAGTTGAAAGATTTACTGGACTTAGGGCTAATAAGGCCCAATGTCTCAACTTGGGGCGCACCAGTAATTTTTGTGAAGAAGAAGGATGGTTCCTTATGACTGAGTATAGATTACAGAGACTTGAACCATGCTATAGTGAAAAATAGGTACCCAATGCTGTGAATAGATGACCTCTTTGATCATATGAAAGGAGCGACGATATTCTCAAAGATTGATTTGCAATCAGGGTATCACCATTTAAGGATAAAGGAAGGCGATATGCCAAAAACTGCCTTTCAAACTCGGTTTGGACATTACGAGTTTGTCGTAGTACCTTTCGGATTGACCAATGTGCCAACAATATTCATGAACCTCATGAACGAAGTATTCTGGAAGTACTTAGACCATTTTGTACAAGTCTTTCTAGATGACATCCTCATCTATTCCAAAAATTGAAAGAGAGCATGAGGAACACTTACGAGTGGTGTTATCCTGCTTTAGAGAGAACAAATTGTATGGGAAGTTGTCGAACTATTTTTTCTTCTAGAAAGAGATCCACTATTTAGGTCATATCATTTCCGGTGAAGGAATCTTTGTGGACCCAGAAAAGGTAAAGGTGATTATGGAGTGGCCAGTGCCAAAAAATGCCCATGAGGTGAGAAGCTTCATGGGGCTAGCAGGTTATTATCGGAGATTTGTGAAGGGTTCTCTAAAATAGTGAAACCCATCACCACTTTGCAGCGCAAGGGGGTCAGGTATGAATGGACAGAAGAATGTGATAGTGCATTCATCGAGCTTAAGAGGTTACTAACTAGTGCGCCGATTCTATGAGTGTCAGATATGGAAAAGGACTTCATAGTATGCACAAATGCCTCGAAGAAAGGGTTCAGGGCCGTGCTAATGCAGGATGGAGGAGTGATAGCTTATGCATCAATGAAGTTGAAGAAACATGAAGATATTTACGCTACTCATGATTTAGAGTTGGCAGCTGTAATGCTAGCTCTGAAACTTTGGAGGCACTATCTTGTGGGGCGAAAGTTTGAGCTCAAAACGGACCATCATAGTTTAAAAAATCTCTTCACTCAAAGGGATCTGAATTCTAGGCAAAGGCAATGGAGTGAGTTTATGA
>JASDQU010103699.1:221621-237378 GCA_032191745.1 Picea mariana
AAGTGGAAGTTTTTGATGCTCCCCTAGATTATAATCTTCTTCTTGGCCGTAGCTGGGTAGATTCTATGCGTGTTGTTGTATCAACACTTTTCCGTGTAGTCCGTTTTCCTCATCAAGGAAAGGTCGTTACGGTTGATCAACTTGCCTTCTTTAATTCCAATACTCGCACTGGAAACGTGCCGTTCATAGATAAAACTCCCCCGGGTTACGATAATGTTGGATTCGGTCTTTTAAAAGACTCTTCGTTAATGGGTACTTTTCCCATACCACCACCACCCAATATTCTATGCCCGTCAGTTGCTTCTATTAATATGATCTCTGTTGTACCTCATGAGCTTCCTGTGTCTTTTGACCCTTGGATATTCCTTGACCCAGGAGATTATACTCGTTTTGGCGACGTCATGCCTTTAAGTCCGGTTGAGTCTGCTTATCACGCGATTCAGTCGGCAACACCTTCTACACCCTCTCTTGAGGAGTTGTCTCCCGATCCATTCCGTGTCATCTTTCCCACTGACGAGATGATCATGTCCGTTATGGCCGATACACCTTGGGACGATGGGCATCATCGTTCCATACTATTTATGGAACAACACACTCTCGAGAATTACCAACGGATTTCGACTCCGTCGACCGTTGTTGTCATATCRACCGTTCCCGGATCTACACGTGATGTGTTTGCAGAAAGGAACCTCAGTAATATTTCTCCCATGATACCCACTGATATATCAGTTAAACCTGGGATAGTTGAAAATGTTCACATTGGAGCTTCGTGTTCTCCAGAGGAAATTGTCACTTACACATCTCTGTTTAAAKAATTTCGTGATATCTTTGCCTGGAGTTACGAAGAGATGCCAGGTATCGACCCGTCTATTGTTGTGCATGAGATTAAAATGTACCCCGGAGCTAAACCATTCCGGCAGCGCCTACGTCCAGTACACCCACGCAAAGCGGCGGCTATCAAGCTCGAGGTTGAAAAACTTCTCAAAGCTGGTTTTATTTATCCCGTGGCTCTGATAGAATGGGTTTCCAACCCTGTACAGATTGATAAGAAAGGTGGTAGTATATGTGTTTGTGTCGATTATCGGGATATTAACAAAGCTTGTCCAAAGGACAACTTTCCAACCCCTTTCATCGACCAGATCGTTGATGACTGTGCTGGCAGCGAAATCTTTTCTCTCATGGATGGGTTTTTCGGCTATAATCAGATTAACATCGCTCCTGAGGACCAACACAAAAATGCTTTTATTTGTCCTTGGGGTACTTTCACCTATAGAAAACTTCCCTTCGGTCTTAATAACGTGGGCGCCACGTTTCAACGTGTTATTTCTTATGCGTTTCACGATATAAAGCATATCGTTCAACCTTATTTGGACGATTTGCCAGCTCATTGTTTACGCCGAGTCGATCACCCCACTCATCTCCGAGAAATTTTCGTTCATTGTCGATTCTATCGCATTCGTCTAAACCCTCATAAGTGCGTATTTTGCGTAGAGTCCGACCATCTTCTCGGTTTCATTGTTTCACGTCAGGGGATCCGGGTAGATCCTATTAAGGTTGAGGCGATTCTTAATATCCCTCCTCCTTCTTCACTGCACCAGTTACAAAGTTTGCAGGGGAAAGCAAACTTTCTTTGTTGTTTCATCCCTAATTACGCAGAGATTACTCGAGGTTTTACACGTCTTCTAAAGAAAGGTTCAGAGTTTGTTTGGGATAAAGTTGCCAACAACGCTTTTGAATCTTTGAAGTTGGCCCTCACGAAAGCTCCACTTCTTTTTCCTCCTGATTATAGTCGGGATTACTTTCTTTATCTAGCCGCATCCGAGTATACTATCGGCATGGTTCTCGTCCAAGAGGATGATGCACACAATGAACATGTTATATATTACTTGAGTTGGAGTCTCACTTCCACTGAAATCAAGTACCAACATGTTGAAAAACTGGCTTTGGCTGCTGTTCAAGCGGTTCAATGTTTTCGCCATTATATTCTCTCCAGGAAAACTACAGTGATTTCACATTGTAACCCCATGCAACATATTTTGACACGTCAATTGCTGGGGGGCAAGTACTCCAAGTGGATTGCCATTCTCCAGGAGTTTGACTTGGAATTCGATCGTGCCACGTCGAAGAAATCCTTAGTTTTTGCTGAGTTAATTTGTGATTTTCCCCACTCTGCCACGAAAAATGTAGCAGTTGATTCGTTACCTGACGAATCACTTTTCCTTATCAGTACTGATGATATTTGGTACGAAGATATCATTATGTCTCTCCAAACTCAAACTTTCCGGCCTGCTTTGTCTAGCGCCAAACGTCGTCATATCCATTATCAAGCACGTCATTATATTATCCTCGACGATACTCTTTACCGTCGAGGCATTGACTTTGTCTTTCGGCGTTGTTTGACTTTTGACGAAGCTGAGAAAGCTTTGAATGACTGCCATTCAGGAGCATGTGGTGGTCATATGTCTGGGTATGCTACTGCCCAGAAAATCTTACGTGCAGGCTATTTTTGGACTTCCTTGTTCAATGACTGCATTACTACTGTTCAGAAGTGTCATGCCTGCCAGACCTACAATCAAAAGATTCGGTCGCATCCTGCTCCCCTTCATCCTGTGGTCTCAGTAGGTCCTTTTGCAAAATGGGGCATTGATTTCATGACATGTCACCCTCACTCGGTCGGGGGGCATGGTNAGCGTTATTTCTTTTCAACCATGTCATAACTCGTTTTGGTGTTCCTCAGGCTATCGTTACCGATCATGGTAGTCATTTTAGGAATTATATGATGTCTGAACTTACGGAGAAGTTGGGTCTTCGTCATGATAGCTCAACACCCTATTATCCACAGGCTAATGGCCAGGTCAAAGCAATCAATAAGGTTCTCATAACTATGATTCGATGGATGATAGGGATTCATAAAACCAGCTGGCACATGATGTTTTTTTCATCATTATGGGCATATCGGACATCAGTTAAATCCTCCACGGGATTTACTCCCTTTCGTTTAGTTTATGGCATGGAATCCATTATGCCAATAGAATGTGAAATACCTTCTTTGAAGCTAGCTGTAGAACTCTTACCCAATACTTCTACGGAAGAGGAACGTCTGTTGTATTTGATGCGATTATATGAGACTCGACGTGATGCCACTCTGGTAATAGAATCCCAAAAGAAACGCGTCAAGGCACAGTATGACAAGCATGTCCAGCCTCGCGTTTTCTCTGAAGGAGATCTTGTTCTTCTGTATGAACAAGATAAAGATGTCTTAGGAGCTGGGAAATTCGAACCAATGTGGTGTGGTCCTTACATTGTTAGCAAAGTTTTGGAAAAATGAGCGTATGAGCTGGTTGATTATGATGGTATACCTTTGAGTGAACCCATAAATGGGTTATACTTGAAGAAGTACTACGCATGAGTTATTTGTGCATAAGTACTTGTATTTTATGTATCATACTATGTGTGTGTTACTTTGGTTTGCTTTTGACGTTATCTGGTCTTTGCCCTTACATGACGTTGTGTTTGATTGCCAGATGTCGGAGTATTCGCTACCTTATATTGGCTTCGCTGATGGAGCTAGCCGTAGTACACGGAACTTAGCTTCTGCTGCATGGACAATCTATGCCCCAACAAACGAACTTATATCTTTACGAGGTGTATGTCTTGGCCGAGCAACCAACAACATCGCAGAGTATAGATCCATTGTTGAATTATTGGTTGATGCTATCTCTCTCGGAATTCATCATTTGGTTGTGCGACTTGAATCGCAGCTTGTAGTACTACAACTCAGTAATGTATATTCTATTCGAAGTCCTACTTTATTAAGGGTATATTTGCAGATTCGCCTCTTGGAACGGTATTTTGATCACATTGAATATCAACATATTCCTAGACATCTTAATACATTAACTAATGCTTTAGCTAATTATGTATTGGACATGCATTTAAATCATTTATAAATAAAACACATTAAAATGTACACAATGTAAAGTAAACCGGTAGAAGCTATGTATATAATAACGATAAAAAGAGTTTGTTTTTACAAAAGGTTTGTCCGAAGACCAAAATATCAAAATTTGAAGCTCATATCTTCTACATGGTGACATCACGGATGACGTTCATGGTAACACACTACTACCCTAGCAACTCTGCGGAGTAGTCGACCCATAGCTGCGGAAACCCCTACAGTGTGACGCTGATTGCGTCGTGGAATCTCTTCCAGAGTCATATCTGGAATATCGACTGTGAGGCCCTCTAAATTTTTCTCCACCGTCAGATAATCCTCGGTGTACTGTGGTAGTGCTACTGCTGCCTCTCCTCGTCGCTGGATAGGAGAACTGCCAGCAGGTCTATATGGTCCAACATCTGTGTGGCCAACAAACGTTTTGTGTTAGTCTTTGGATAAATATATAAAACAAAAAAATTTAATATGATAAAAATTCAAAAACATTTAAAAACAAAACTTTGTGTACTTCTTACTGAGGTCTCCCCACTGAGCGTCCTCAGGTAGAGCTAGATCCAGATCTCCTCGGAAATCCATCCCGGCATATGCGTAGTCGTCCACCATCAACATCTGGTTCTGCAACCAGTCAAAGAAAATATCGTCATATTTGACGATAGGTCCTGCCACATGTCGGGCCATGAGCCGACACCACCGCAACATCCTCAGATCCCTAGGACCCGGAAAATGCCACTCAGCCTGTAATCGAAGCATAGGGACCCTCTCTAGGAAGAAGGACACTAGCAACGATCCATATCCAAACTATTTCAGATCTCCACACCTGCACTTAGTCAGCTGTTTCTTGATATTGCGCAATACTGCATCAGCCCAGTTAAATACCCGGGGTTCAGTACACTCGATGGCATACTGGAGATAGCTCTGCAAAGCCATATGTGGAGTGACACTTCCTACCATATGAGCAATGTTAAAGAGAATAGTGTGGAGAGTTAAGTCCGTTACTCCCTAGATTGCCACTTTCCCTTTCTTTCTTTCGGCCTCAGGTACGCAGTACTGGTTGCAATATTCACTCATTTTTAAACCCCCTGCTCTACTGCCGGTCAGAATGACATAGGACCCACGCCTGGATAATCTGGTCAAGAAATAAATGTCCTCGATGTCGATAGTCAATGTATGAGCTCCCACGATGAAAACTTGCTGGTTCGGATCCCACATTCGGACAAGGTACTCCAGTAATCGAACTTGGGCTCTCATGCCCGGGATACGAAAGTATTTCAAGAGACCACAGTCTTTTAGTGCAGCTATGGTGGGAGGATGGTTTTCGGCATTGGAATTATCCTGCTCGTGCTCTCGTTCCCGCCATTCTAACACCATGGTTGTGGCTTTTTACCTGCATAAGAAACATACAAACATGGTTAATGATCTTATTCATGAAATAAATTTTTTCTATTGGCTAAACGTTGCATGAATTTTTGGGTTCTGCGTTGTTCGCAGGTGGCCTACTATGCACAATGCGAACTTCTTGCAGGCAGCTTAAGGCCCACCTGCGAGAAAGAGTCATTCTCGCAGGTCCCGTATGGGCCACCTGCGAGAATTCCTCCACGCGAATAGGGTTCAAAAAACTAATTCAAAACTGAACTTTTTACCAATGAAATTGAATTTTTAAACCATGAAAAGATAAGGGATGAAGAACTTACCAAAATATTGCCGACGACACGACAAATGGTCTCCCGTAGCTCCTAGAAATCGACACCAAAGGTAGAGGGTAAAATGAGGGTTTTTTGGCACTCAATGGTAAAATGAGAAAATGATATGGTAAATTTTGTTATTTACTCATTTTTATTACTTTTTAATATATCAAATGTGGGTTTTTTATGTTTATTTATTATTTATCCCTAATCACTAATGTGGAAATGAGTGAAATGACTTGCAGGTGAGAAACATGGATGATTATGGACATAATTTTTCTACGGTGTGGTGTGATTTTGATTGTTTTCTATGGTTTTGACATGAAACCTCGAGCGCCTTTTGTCCGTTCTTGCGCTTGTGAAAAACATAAGAACGTGATCGAGCGTTGTTTTATCACTTTTTCGGGCTCGTTGTGGTTATATGAAAAAGGAACCCCCCTGGAGTTTTCTTTAAGCTCTTTTCAGACTCTCTAAACATGAAAAGATCGTCGAGTGACCTTTCTATTTTCACGCTCGCTAAAGTATTTAAAGTACGCATCTTTCGAGCGATAGTTTAACCCTTTTTCGGTCTCGTTGGACTACTGTACGAAAAAGGAACTGAGAGAGTTCTCTTTTAAGTGTTTTTCAAAAATCTATAATCTTGAAAAACCTTCGAGTTTACTATCTCTGGACTCGTTAAACAAACAGTGACAAACCCATGATGGGACCGAACCACTCCTTCCTAGGGTTCGTTAAAAATACTCCGAGGGACTTGTCCGAAGGATGAGCTTATATCAACAAGCNCTTCAAGCTTGCATAAAAATAAAGAGGTACTTGCCAGAAATGGTGGGGGAAAATTTGGGAAAGGGATATGTTTCATCTTTGTATTAATTGGCAGTAAGTGTCGCTCTTGAACATGACACCCCCTATTCATCATTTGAAGCCAGTTTGGGATATCCATTTGTCTCTCATTCATTTTGATAACAAGGTCATTCCATGTGTCATATTTGAGTCAATGCTGCCAAATCATTGGTCGTGTCGTTCATATGTTCAAGAGTAGTCCATCCAAAACCTATATTGAGTCGACCATCTGCAGTTATCCATTCTCTCCATGTCGGCCTTCCCTGTGTCCGGTCCGATTTGCAAAAGTGCTCTGTTTCACCTTCAAACTCTGTTACTCATTTCATGTCATTGATGGGGGATACATCAAGGCCCTCCTGTGATGAGTTTTGTTCCGTCGACTTCAGCACATTATCCGGAATCAAGACTTAGAAATCTTTCAGTACCTTGGAGCTTGCATGCCTCAATGGCAAGTTTCCTCGCTTTCGACAGTGGGTTTACATCATTGGCCCCTGATCGAAAGATTCCGTCGGGTGTTCGACATAAGATCATTTATTCATAGTCGATGGATTGTACTATAGTACCTTGGGAGTCATTGACATCAATGGTGATTTCCCTCGCACTTGTTAACGGTTACATCAATGACTGATAATCAAGTGGTTTCTTCCATGTTGGACTTCAACACATGTAATCACATGGCTAGATTCGTACTTTGGGCGACGAGATTGAAGACCTTGGATATTGTCTTAAGTGATCCAGGTTGCGATGGAGTATGTATAATTTGCGACACATAGATCCATTGTGTATGTTTCGTGGCTATGTCGTCTTGATTGAAAATTTGTTGCATAGATCCACAGTGTATTCAGGTGGCTATGCTATATTATGACGACATGGATCCATAGTGTATGATTGGTGGCCATGATCTTTGTTTATGATGTCATCAGTCTATGATCTGAGTATGGGAATGCCTACCTCAAGAATTGGTATACATGATATTCTACCGATGCTTGGATGTTTGCAGGTTTCCAATTAGATGTGCTCTTGGTTCTTGACACACACATGCAGCTTACAAAGTCTATCAATTGTCACTGGTTCCAATCTCAGACTTTGGGGGGAATTCTGTTATCCACAATTTTGTTCATCGTGATAATATTATGATGATGGAAAATCAAGCTCTTCACTAAGAACACTTTCCTGAGAAAAGTTACATTTGTCTGCTTCTAGAAATCATACTTTTAAGAGATGTTCGCAGGCTACCTATATATTTTCCTACGAGAATGCCTGATTCTCGCAGGCTGCATTAAGCTGGGGTGCGAGGGGTTCGCACTGTACCTAGCTATCATGGTGCGAACATTTTCTAAAGGAAGGAAAAAGATAAAATTTCGAACCTTCTAGAAGGGAATCTTCTAGAAGGGTGAGTTGGCATTCGAATGGTTGTCTAAGTATTGGCTTTCCTGATATCTTGGGATCATTTCCTATCCAAGTAACTAATCTATATTCTCCTATATATTGAGGAGAAGGCTCATGGAAAAGGTTAGAAGCAAACTAGCAAGAGATTGATTGGAGAATTATTGAAAGCCTGTATGAAGAACTGATGCTACATCAGCTAGAGACACCAGCAAGGTCATCAAAAGTGGTTGATTTTCTTCATGCATGAGAAAGTGTGTGTGTCAGAGCTAGGAGCCATCGAAAGGAGATCTACAACATCAAGGCTCAGGTTGTAAGTTTCACTTTCTATCAATTTAATACAGTAATATGTCCCTTTCCCATAAAGACGATGTCACTTTATTACATAACTCCTTGATCATATGTATAGATTAGCCATTGAATATATTGATTTTCTTTCACTTCGATTGGTTTGTACTGTGGTGATCTGAATGACACAAGAGCATTAGAGAAAATCTTGGAACAACAGAGACCAAAGGAAAGCGTTCATAAGGTATGTTCATAATCCTTGTCTCTTAGTTCATTCAATAGGCTAGATCTAGGGAAAGTGTATTATTCTGTCCTGTTTTGTTCTAGATCCAGGTGGATCTAAGGAGATCGATTTGTGTCCGCACTTACGGATTAATCCTAAAACAACGGGGCCCCTTCAGTGAGTGACATGTGTCACGTATTAATGAGCCTATAGGGTCTACGAAATGAACAAATCCAGGTGACACATGGTGTGTTAATCGTGGGTCCATGTTGTTAGCACCAGAAGTCACCTCTGGATTGCGGTAGAGGTAAGCTTGATACCCATCATAATTTTATGTCACGGGTTGGTTATAAAAGGTCAAATAGGTGCAATCTCAAGAAAATATTGTCTCAACTCAGAAAAATGGACTGATGTGCACAAGCAAATGAGGTCTTAGTTTAACTTCAGTCAATAAGTTGTAGTGAGGGTGAGTAGAAGGAAGACTTCGGTGAGAAGGATGTAGAGGTCTATCATGGACATCGGGTCTTCCAACAACCCAAAGAAGAAAAATTTAAACTCAATATCTTCTTGAATTCAAATCATAAAGAAACTGAAAGGAATTATAACAACACCACAATTGAACATCCATCATAATGTAGTCACAATAATTCAAGCGAATTAGTCAATCATGAACTTTTTTAACATCAGAAGGAAACAAGAGGGAGTAAGAAATCTGACTGTCATTAAACAAGAAGTCTCAAATATAGATACATAGACAGAAAACTAGAAACTTCATTAAGACTTTACAATACATGAGCTTTGCTCTACCATCGACAATAACAAAATATCAAAACTGACTATTTATACTCAGAACAACTCACCATCACCGGGAGTGTGACCTGTATACCGCAATCAAAGCTTTGTGTCTACATCTTCTTCTGTCAGGCTGCGCTCACATTCTTCTGACAGACACAAGATCATATCGGTCTGGGCTTCACAAGAAAATCCATGACAGGGAACTTTTGGCTGACACTCTGCCCTCCATGGCTAGATTTTCCATGCTTTCCATTTATGTGGTGAAACGATGCTTCAACTACCTTTTCCACTTTCATTAATTTCTTTTATTGGCATTAAGACAAATCCTGACACCTATGAATGCTCCAGGTGAGCTCACAACTCCTTCGAGTCAAAATTGATGCCTCGAGGCCATAAGGATCCTTCTCTGTGACCAACTTGGGCACTCTGATATTTTGCTGGATCCATTCCCCTGCCCAATATGACCACGGGTTGTGACCTCATGCTTATCCATATGAAATATCGGGATTTTTCATTTCGGGAGTTTTCACTCCCCTTGACTCCAAATATTTCGATGCTCCAATTCGCGAAACGGTCCACCTGGATCAATGGTCAGACTTTCTTAGGACTTGATGACCATGTTTGTTTCCTTAAACAACTATAGCTACCTGCTGCTTGAATGGGCACTTATCTTTCTTTTGGCTCCACTTTCCATATGACCCCACCTTGTGACCATGGGCTTAACTCTTAGGCACATCGCGATTTTTCGTTTCGCGAACTTGCGATGTGCTCCATGCTTAAAACTCCAAGTAATGAAAATGCGATCGCCCAGATCGGTCGACACACGTCTCTTTACATCAGACGAACCAAATCATATCGGCGTTTGGGGGCTAGGGATGTTGGCATTTCTCACTTCCGCCTTGCCGAAATGGATTTCTTTGTGGCTTGGATCTGACACCACGTGTCCCACTAAATGGACGACCCTGATTATTTTGTGAATTCGCGTTTCGCGAGTCCTTATGACTCAACCCTTTGACTTCTCCATCATGTGAGTCATCAAAACGCTGATCCTGCGCCACATTTCCTTCCAAGTATCAACGACTAGGATGGGCCTCACGATTTCAGAACTTTCTCCACTGTACTTCGTGCAACTGTATGATCTCGATCACCAGATGGCCATTGATCTGATCTGCTTGAGGGATCTCTGCCATTGAAAAATGATCTTCTTGGCTCGCTTGATTTGTGTCCACATCAAACTGCTTCAAGTATTGCGCTTGGTGCTCATGAATGTGACCTACGAGAAATCACATGGATGACTGACTGAGGGCTTAGGAAAATAAAGGCTCAATGATAGAGGTAAAGAGAAAAGAGATCGTCTTTAGGATAAACATAAAGGCTTAGAGGCAATACTTCTTAGGAAAGATGCTAAGGAAAAATAGGTCTATCAAACAGATGAAGGATAACCAAAGGAAAACTACAAGCCAAGATGAAAAACCTACGATCGGGTTTGCAAAACGAGGAGAGATATACAAAATTACAGACCTGGGTAGAAACCACAACTCACGAGACCTTGACAAGTTTATGTGCTAACATTGGCTCCAGAGGGGATGGCATGCTCCCTGCGAGCTGCCAAGAACACGCAGCTCCAATTTCTTTTCTTTGGGTTATGGAGTCTCATATCAAAAACAAAATAAATGTAAAACAAAGATGGTATTTACAATGGTGGGGTGCCGATTGTGGCTTTAAACAAAAAACATTTTCAGGAAGTGCGTATTTACAGGGCCACCAAAGAATTCATCTCCCTCCAAATTCTGCACTCTATAAGTGTTATTTGGGAACCTCTCATAGATTTTGAAGGGGCCGATCCAAAGGGCTTCAAATTTTCCATGCTTGCCCTTGTCCTATTTGGGTGCATCCAATTTGAGTACTAGATCTCCCGACTGGAAATCCTCTTTATTGCCTTTCCTGTCAAAGGCCTCTTGATTTTCTACTGACGGTCATGCGCTCTACCCATCACCTTCTCTCTAGTCTACTGTACTTCTACCAGCTGATGAATTCTCCTGATCATGTCATCAAGCTCTTCTTGGAAGTCTTGGAAGAATTTCGCTACAGGCAGGGCAAGATGAGAAGGGAAAACTGCTTCAGTCCCATATACAAGTTGGAACAAAGAGATGCCTAGGGATCTCTTTGTTGTCACTCTATCAACCCACAGAGAAAATTGAAGCTTCAAATCCCATGATTTCTTGTTGTCCTCCAACAGTCTTTTGATAATCTTTATAAGGCTTTTGTTAGAGGATTTTGCCAATCCACTGCCTTGGGGATAGTAGGGGTTAGAGTGAATCAATGCAATGCCGAACTGATCACAAAACTTGATCAATGGTTCAACTTTGAAAGAAGCAACATTATCGGTGACAATTCTATTCGGACAATCGAAACTTGCCATAATATCTTCAAGAAAACCAATGATCACTTTATGAGAAGCGTTCCTTGTGGGGATAGCTTCTATCCACTTAGTGAAATAATCCGTTTCAGTTAGGATCCACCTGTGCTGACCACTTGAAGGAGGATGAATCTCCCCAATAAATTCTAGGCCCCACTGCTGAAAGGGACATGAAGCTACTATAGGCTTTAATGGCAGAGACTTGAGTTGTTGCTTCCCAGAGAATTTATTACATTTGATACAAGCCCTGATTTTTGCATAGGCATCAGTGAATAGAGTAGGCCAATAGTACCCAACCCTGATAATTTTGTAGGCTGTGGTTTTCCAGAAATGATCTCCCCCACAAAGGCTATCATGGAAATCAAATATAATCCTTTGGGCCTCTTGTGGGTCTAGAAATCTCAGAAGCACTCCTAGAGGGTCTTTCCAATACAAGACCTGGTCAATAAGGCAATACCTAATCGCTTTGAGCTTTAAAGATCTTTCCTTGCTTTTTCCCATACCATCTGGAGGTTGCAACTCTTGCAGGAAAAATATATTATCTTTGTACCAGGCACATCCTGCTAATGGAGGGCTGTCCTGAGGGATTTTATCGACCACTTCAACCTGTTGATTTTATGAACAAGCGTTGATGAAGTTAATCCCCAAATATTCACAATTAGATTCAGCCAACAACATGGCTAAACCCTGGCCCTTGACTAGTTTGGTGGGTTTTATTTTCAGGTCAAATTCAAGGATTTTGGCAATCCACTTGCTCCTTCTCCTGTCTATGTCAGGCTAAATGAGAATATCCTTCATAGAAGCTGAAGGAACATATGTGACGATCTTTGAATGTAGAACATAAACTCTAAAATCTTTGAGAGATTTCACTAGGGCATATGCCTGTTTCTCCATGATATTATATTTTTCCTCGGCATCCCTCAACGCTTTACTGAAAAAGGAAATGGGCTGCTCCAGCCCTTCAACATTTTTCTGCAGTAAAAAAACTGCCACTGTATCAAAAGAGACAAAAGAGAAAATTAGAAAATCCTTGGAATAAACAGGACTGATAAGCACAGGTGCTTTAGTCAGTGCCTTCTTGATTTGGTTGAAGGATTCTTTGGACTTATTATTCCATCTTACTTCGTTCCCCTTCTTGAGCATGGCTGTGATATGCTTCACCAATTCAACAAAATTTGAAACAAACCTTCTCAGAAAATTGATTTTGCCTAGGAAGGACTGAACTTATTTCTTAGATCTGGGAAGTGTTAGGGCTTGAATAAATTCTACTATGCTTGGATCAATCCTGACCCCCTCAGCTGACATAATGTGTCCCAACAATTTTCCTTTTTGCATGGCAAATAAGGACTTCTTGGGATTTATAAAGAGACCAAACCTTCTGCATTTCGAGAAGACCTTTCTTAGATGTCGACAATGTTCTTTATTAGATTTGGAGAAGACTGTTATTTCATCCAGATAAATGACCACAAATTTATCTCTTTCTCCAACAAAGGTGATGTCCATGGCTCACTGGAAGGTCACCCCTGCGTTCATCAATCCAAAGGGAATTTTGGTATACATGAATGTGCCCCAAGGAGTGGTGAAGGTTGTCTTTTCTCTGTCTTCAGGCAGGACAAAGATATGATTGTATCCAGAAAAGCCATCAATCATGGAAATCCTAGATGTACCAGTCACCCTCTGCAATATGTGTTCCATCTTAGGCAACAGGTACTTGTCCTTCTTAGAGCTCCTATTCAGATTTCTAAAATTGACACAGAGTTTGATTTCTCCACTCTTCTTTCTCACTGGGACCAGGTTGGATACCCACTCAAAATATCTCAAAGGGGCAATGATTTGGGCATCCAACAACTTCTTTACCTCCTTTTCCATAATAGGCAACAGGATAGGATTTATTGATCTTAATTTTTGCCTAAATGGTTTGGCCTCCTCTCTCAATGGGATCTTATGCTTGATGACAGTTGTGTCGTATGTCCTGAGATCTTCATAGGTCCAGGAAAACACATCAACAAATTATTTTAATATCTCAACATACTCATCTCTCTACTCCCTTGACAAAATGCTAGATAAGTTGACGAACTTTGGATCCTCCTCTGTACCAATATTTCACTCAGCTACATCAACATCCTCTGCTGGACCCTTAAACTTTACTGCCACATCGTTCCCATCGAACAATATTTCTAATGGAACTAGTCCCTTCAGAATGTGATTGCTAGGAAACTGAACAATATGGTGATTAGAAATTTTATTCAAAAATACTCCGAGGGGAGGGTCACTTTCGACATCATGATCCTGATCAATATGTAATGCAGAGAACTCATCAACCGACTCAAGAAATATTCTGATTTCAAGATCATCCTCGAACACCTTCCAATGCTTGATATTGTCAGGTACAAAAGGCCTATATCTAATCTCAACATCATACCTGAGCTTAGGTGGCAGTGGGATCCTGAACTGGCTCATTGAGACGACCAAAGAATCAACCATAGTATTTTCCTCTCTTGGAATAAATGAAATGTTGAAAGCTGAGAGGAAATTGTCAATTAGTTCCCACACCTCATTCCTGTAAGTCTTTAGCCTAGGGTGCTTGGCTTGATAAACATTTTTGACCTGATGGACAATTAGATCAACATCTCCAAATAATGCTAGTTCTTTAATCCCCATGTCTTTCTCAGCCCTTAAGCCCAAAACAAGAGCCTCATACTCTGCCACATTGTTGGTAGCTTCAAATTCTAGTTTATAGGAAAAAGGTATGGCCTCTTGACAATGTGACACAAAAACCACTTCGGTGCCAACACCTTCCCTAGAAGAGGCTCCATCGAAGAACATCTTCCACATAGAAGTTGTTGGGGGAGGTGTTTCACGAAAAGAAGTGGGTTGCTTTATGATTTCAAGAGGAGCTTCAAGAGTATTAGTGAGTTGTAACAAACTAGATCCCAAATCAGTGTCGAGTGCAAAGATAGGATGATTGGTGGGATCTGCTTCATCACTAATAATGTAGGCCAACTGAGCTTCTTTGTATAGTCTCATATGCTCCCCCCCGAACACTGGAATGGTAACATATGTGAGGTCCATATGCAAAGTTCCCCCAAGTATTTTTATCCAAGATATTGACAATAACATGCCGAACTTGGGAGGAACATCAGCCACCACAATATCCATGACCATGCTTTTCATGGGCAGTTGAAATAAGGTCACGAATAGATCTTTGATGATCCCAAGACATTGCACTCTCCTTAAATCAAACAAATATAAATCATGATAAGATTTTGTGATTTCTAATCCGAGTTCTTCCATGACAGTTTTGGGCATGAGATTATGAGATGCCTCTGAGTCCACCAAACATTTATGCAACACCTTATCATGTATGTTCAATGATGTGTATAAAGGAGGGGATGAATCATCTCTATCTTTTACCATAGGACATAAGATGACTGCTTCCTTTTCATCTTGGAGATTTACCGAGTCTGTGGGATGGAAAGGTGGTTCAGACCGCAACAACTTAGAGAGGGATTTTTTGAAATCTTCATGCTTGACTAGCTCTGACAGGGGCACAGGGATTCTGATCTTTTGAATTTCGTGCTCGAATATGAAAGAGGAAAGGGACTTCAGAACTTCTCTCACTTCTGGGACATGGTCTTTGGGTATTGGTGAGGGGTTCTGAGTTTTCTTTTCTTTGCTATTGTTGGCTGCATATTTGGCAGGCTTCTCTGCTCTGGAAGGCTGATTAGGGACATCAAACTTCCCTTCTTTCTTCTTAGACCTGAGATTGTATTTATTGGGACTGCTATTGGCCTTCTCACCCTTACTTAGCTCATTTATTTGACTGTTCATGAGGGATTCCTCGTATGCAGATTGAGTCAAATGGGGAAATGGGGAGGTGTCTCCAAGACAATGGATTTCATGATCAAGCTCTTATTCCTCCCTTTCTTCATCAACAACAAGATTATTTTGGATAGGGGTTTGAATTTTCTAATCATCTCTATCTCTGTCCCTCTATTCCCCTTGCATAGTCTGAGGAGCATTGTTATTCGGCCTCCTGAAGTTGCCTCTGTTATCAACATTTTGAGGATTTTTGTATGTCTTCTTCCCTTCTACTTCCAATATTTCCATTCCAGTTGAAAGTGATTTTAGTAACTTGATAACTTCGTCCATTTGAGGGGGGGGGGGGG
>JASDQU010103699.1:237923-270745 GCA_032191745.1 Picea mariana
GTATGTTTCTATCATCCTTACTCCTGAGTTGGTTAGTTGCCAATACGTTAGACTCCACTTCCAGGGATACATCTTGCATATGAGACAAGGAAATAGCTCTTCTCTCTCTTAACATGAGGCAAAATTCAGGGTCAAAAGCACTAGCATAAGTAATTTTGGCAGAGGCTTCGGTGGGATTTATCTCAACATGGATCTTATTGTACATTTTGTTGAATCTTTTGGAGAAATCAGAGACCGATTCCCCCTCCTTTTTCTTTAGGGACCCAAAATCTGTGATATAATACATAAAGTATTTTTTATCCCCCCATTGCCTCAGAAAAAAATCATCTAGAGCTTCAATCCCAACAATAGATCTAGGGGTCAATCCCCTAAACCATTTTCTAACCTCGCCATCAAGGCTCTGGACAAAGACTCTCATCCAGACATCCTCATTTTCAATATTCAGATTGTCTACATAACTGTAGAAGGCAACAAGATTCTCTTTAGTAGTTATGTCTTCCTCTCCAGTGAATTTGGGCATATACTTTAGGTAATCTCCAACAGGGAGAGCATTCATTGGTTGAGGTAGGACTATAGGAGCATATCTTGCAACCACTATGGCATGTTTCTAGGAGGATTAACACCTGCCATAGGGATAATAGGTGGAGGAGAACTAGGAGGGGAAGGGGCTCGAAAAGGGGAGAGTGGAACTGAGCTTCCGACAGGAAAGGGATAAAGCAGAGGATTTGGAGAAAAGGCTACAGGGCTTGGGGGAAAAGAGGATTCCCTTTCTACAAAATCAGTAACTCTAATAGGAGGAGGAGTAATAAAACCTGGAATGGTAAAATCTTCCGAGGTCTGGGGTCTAGACCAAGGTACAACTTCAGGGGAGAGAGGAGTGACAAGGATTTCTCCCTCCAATCCCAGATCAGGAGGGGAAAAATTGACAGGAAAACTCCCAAAATTTAAAGTTCGGGAAACTCCAACAGATGGTATGGTAGGAAAATGGGAAGTAGATATTGGAGTTTCTAAAGGAGGACAATAAAAATCATCAAAATTACCTAGTTTAACAGTAGAAGTACCTTCTTGAAGGGCCCTTCCCTTTCTAACAGTTTTGTTTGGGTCAGCTTCAGGTGTTGCTAAAGGCAACTGCGGAGTAGACCTCGTGTGTCTGCCTCTAGAAGCCATAGATGAAACAGTGGAGTTGCTAGCGGATTCACGTCAATGGAGTCACCACAGTGGAGTTGCCAGGTGCACAGTTGCAATCTTCTATGTACTAAGTTTTGATGCACCTTCAGATACAGTACGCTTTGTCGTTCAATCCCAGGGAAAATATTCAATTTTGTCCACGACAACGACGCCAAAAATGTTAGCACCAAAAGTCACCTTTGGATTGCGGTAGAGGTAATCCTGATACCCATTAGAATTTATTGTCACAGGTTGGTTACAAAAGGTAAAATGGGCGCAATCTCAATAAAATATCGTCTCAACCCAAAAAACTGGACTGATGTGCACTAGTAGATGAGGTCTTAGTTTAACTTCAGTCAGTAGGTTGTAGTGAGGGTGAGTATAAGGAAGAGTTTGGTGAGAAGGATGTAGAGGTTTGTCATGGACATCAGGTCTTCCAGTAGCCCAAAGAAGAAAAACTTAAACTCAAGATCTTCTTGAGTTCAAATCATAAAGAAACTGAAAAGAATTATAACGACACTACAATCGAACATCCATCATAATGCAGTCACAATAATTCAAGAAAATCAGTCAATCATGAACTCTTTCAGCATCAGAAGGAAACAAGAGGGAGTAAGAAAGATGATTGTCATTAAACAATAAGTCTCAAATATAGATACATAGCCAGAAAACTAGAAGCTTCATTAAGACTTTACAATACGTGAGCTTTGCTCTACCATTGACCATAAAAAAATATCAAAATTGAGTATTTATACTCAGAACATCTTGCCATCACCGGGAGTGTGACCTAGATACTACAATCAAAGCTTTGCATCTACATCTTCTTCTGTCAGGCTGTGCTCACATTCTTCTGACAAATGCAAGATCAGATTGGTATGGGCTTCACAAGAAAATCCATGACAGGGAACTTTCGGCTGACAGTCTGCCCTCCATGGCCAGATTTTCCATGCTTTCCATTTATGTGGTGAAACAAGGTTTCAACTACCTTTCCCACTTTCATTAACTGCTTTTATTGGGATCAGGATGAAGCTTGACACCCATGAATTCTCCTGGTGAGCTCACAACTCCTTCGAGTCAAAATTAGCGCCTCGAGGCCATAAGGATCCTTCTCTGTGACCAACTCGGATGCTTTGATCTTTTGCATGACTCCATTCCCCTGCCCCATACGACTGTGGGCTATGATCTTGTGCTTATCCATATGAAATATCAAGATTTCGCATTTTGAGAGTTTTCACTCCCTTTGACTCCAAATATCTCGATGCTCGAAATAGCGAAACGATCCACTTGGATCAACGGTCAGACTTTCTTAGGACTTGACGACCACGATCGTTTCCTTAAACAACTACAACCTCCTGCTGCTTGAATGGGCACCTATCCTTCTTTTGGCTCCAGTTTCCATATGAACCCACCTTGTGACCGTGGGCTTAACTCTTAGGCGCGTCATGATTTCACGTTTCACGAACTCGCGATGCGCTCCATGCTCGAAACTCCAAGTCACGAAAACGTGACTGCCCAGATCGGTCGACATGCGTCTCTTTACATCGAACGACCCGGATCATATTGAAGTTTTGGGGCTAGGGATGTCGACATTTCTCACTTCTGCCTTGCCTTAATGGATTTCTCTGTGGCTCGGATCTGGCACCACGTGTTCCGCTGAACAAACGTCCCTGATTATTTCACAATTTCGCATTTCGTGAGTCCTTATGACTCAACCCTTTGACCGCTCCATCCTGTGAGTCAGCGAAACGTTGATCCTGCACCACATGTCCTTCCCAGTATCAACGGCTAGGATGGGCCTTGCGATTTTGGACCTTTGTCCGCTATACTTCGTGCAACTGTATGGTCCTGATCACTCGATGGCCATTGATCTGATCTACTTGAGGGATCTTTTCCGTTGAAAACTGATCTTCCTCGCTCGCTTGATTTTCATCCACATCAAATTGCTTCAAGTATTGCTCTTGGTGCTCATGAATGTGACCTACGAGAAATAACATGGATGACTGACTGAGGGCTCGGGAAAACAAAGGCTCAGCGWTAGAGGTAAAGAGAAAAGAGATCGTCTTTAGGGAAAACATAAAGGCTTAGAGCCAATACTTCTTAGGCAAGATGCTAAGGAAAAATAGGTCTATCAAACGAATGAAGGATAACAGAAGGAAAACTACAAGCCGAGAGGAAAAACCTATGATTGGGTCTGCAATARGAGGAGAGATAGATAAATTACAGACCTGGGTAGAAACCACAACTCACAAKACCTTGACAAGTTTATGTGCTAACACACGTCACCCTGGATGCCGTCACTAGGACACATCACTYCGGGTCGATAGCCTTCCAAGCCCTTCAATCTCAAGGTCAAGGTGTGTCCACATAACCTCGACGGTCTTCGTTACTTCGTAACCTCGGTGTTTGGGAGTTTTGCGATGCAAACTCCTCTTTTCTCCCATAGTTGGTCAGCACTGGGTTGACCACATCCTAGATCTGACGGCCAGGGAAAATTTTGAAGCATCATCTAATCGATGGCTATCGTCACTTTTGGCTTCAAAGCTTATCTATACACTACGCCTCAAATCCCCCAGAGTGCCAAGTTTCTGGACTAAAGTATCTGGCGCCACACATCCCTTATATGTCGACGAATGAGATTTACTCCTCCTTTTATGACTTCGGGAGTCTTCACACCTTGAAGACTCTTGTCCAACTTATTTCAGAGTGTCAAGCCTCCAAACCCCGAAATCTCCTACCACGTGGCCTCCACACATGGAAACGTTGTTACTCGACACGTGGATCCCCACATGATATCGACGTGAAACACACATCCCCTCGATCAAACGACTGAGAGGGGTCCTGAAGGATCCATAGATCCACGGTGCACATTACTTTGCAACTCCAGCCTTCAGGTTTTGACGTTACAACACCCCTGTCCTCCCGAAGCAGTCAACGTTGGGCTGACTACATCGTAGACCCGATGGTTGGGATAGTTCTCGTGCATCCTCATATTTACGACCCAGATTAACTTTGGGCTCCGGGACTTCGGAGGATCCGTCTCCCTTACGATGAATACCAAAATTCGTCGAACTCGCAAAGACTAAAGGAGTCAAGGAGTTAATGCCTGCGCTCCTTCTCGAAATCCAACGTTAGGACAGACCTTGGATCCTCCCGAATAGATCTTGTCTACTCATATTCAAAATGAAAGAAACTCCTCCGTTTCGAGAACTAAATCTTGCCATCTTTCCTGAGCTTCGTCATCTTTACAATACTTAGGCTCTGGTGCCCACTTTGCGCTCTTTCTCCTGAGATTTTATACTCAGACAAGCATATGTGCACTCCTTGCACCAGGATTTCAGAAGAGAAACAATGGAAACTTATAGAACATCAAAGGTTCATTCATTCAACCATGAAATACACACATAGGCATATAACTCCGAAAATAGATAATCATAACATTACCTAATTAACTTAGAGATAAACAAACTCAGATATTCAAAACATGCATTTCAATCTAAGCGTATAGGTAAACGAGACACTTATCTATTACACTCGATAGCCGACCAAATGACTGTGGGTGTTATCCTCTCCACCCAACCATAGTCTCAGAGGCATTCATTCTTAGCACTCTGGCCACCCTCTTGCCAAGCCATGATATCACCAGGGAAACTCCTACAAATCGCTTAGAAATTCTCTTTCTCTATCACCGTCTCTATGATGTTTCTCAGATGCCTCCTTGGCATCAAGCTCGCAACCCTCGTCTTTGAGGGGTTCTCATTCTGTTCTCTCCAGTAACTAGAACCACTCAACCCTTCAACGCTTTGCTTCTCTGCTCGAGATCTTCTCACATGCCTTCCTTTTGCATACTTATATGTCCCACATTCCTCTCGGTGTGTCTCTTCTTGTCCGCCTTTGCATGTATTCTTGTATGTCTTTCTCCTCCTCAGGAAGGTTCTGTACCTCTCCTGTTCCTTTTGTTAGAAGGAAACTCGGGTTAGTTTGTGCCTGTAGGAAAAACTGCACCCTTGTGGTACTTCGGGCTGCCAATTTCTTATCCCTTCTGCCAAACCCTCTATGCCTCCATTCATTGGGGCAGTTGATTGTTCAACCACCAATCACTTTCTTATTAATTGATCTCCCCTTGGGATCAGGATGAGGCTGACTATTTCAGCAAGGAGAGAATTTGGGGTCATTTTTTCATAATGAACCCTCTCCACAGTTTCCTCACTCTTTCCTCTTGTGATATCATGGCTAGTAATTTGAGGCTTCACCCCCCCATTCAGTCATTGGAAATCTAAACAATAATACATTACATTGTTCCCATGCCATAGCATTGTAATCATAATTAATGATTAATTACAAGTTGGGGGAAACAGGGTTGTTACAACATAAAAAAAAACTTGTATTTGGATAGTGTAGTCATGTGTTCCAAGCATATAATCAAACGCTTGAGAGACTATCATTCTCTCAGGGTTAAATCCAAAAAAAACAAACTGGAAAACAAGGATTGATACCCTAGATCATGTCAATGATAAAGATAACCCTTGAAATACCAATGAACATGAGAAGATGAATGAAACTAGATGCAAATGCCCTTCCCAATTTTTTTTGACATATTACCAACATATATTCACAGGTGTTTAATAGAAAAAACACATAAATTATTTCAGGACGTGTTCCGATCTTTGCAACACATGGACCTGGAACTCATCTTTAAGGGGGGGAAAACATATCATTAATGGTTGGTTGACCCATAAACATTCATTTGGGATGACCTTGGTACAATTAATTTAAACGAATGGGAGGGCGTATCAATGCAGCCTAATTTTGATTCAAATAATGAATTTATAAACATAAGTAGATATAAATTGCTACCTATAATCTTAATAAAAATTATATTATATCCCTACCTACAGAGTGAGATTTACCCACAATTTCATTCACTATCAAATGCAAAAGTAGAGATCTACAAGAATTTACAATAATTCTGTGATAGTGCCAAGCAGAAGTAAACACATAGTATTTTTCTGAAATTTCTAAAAATAAATTTATAAAAATAAAGTTATCTGATTAAAATTGCAAACCAACCACCAGCTGAGCGAGTTGTTTCCACCCCACTATAAGCAAATCCATAGCAAAATACACCCCCTATTCGGGCTATGATACCACCAGGGTGAAGCAGAGATAGTTAACTCTGAATTTTGGGCTCTAATCAATGTTTTCATCTTCAAATTTCTTGATGACAGTTCAGTCTTATGGCACCCACATACTTGCTCCACACAAAACAATAAGTATTTCCTTCTCTGTTGTCAGTACCTCAGAACTTACTCTTTCTAGCGCTATTCAGTGGGTGCATAGAAGGTCCATATGGTGTCTCAATTTTTGACATATTTTTCCATGTGTTCTTGGATTCTTCTCAAAGCTACAAGCTTCCATTCATAGTTGGTTGGTCTATGATGGGTTTGGCTCTCTTCCTCTCATGTCTAACCTCCCCAAAATATTCTCCATCACTTTTTATAATAGCCTTCTTCTCTCGATATGAATCTTCCTCATACATAATAGATAGAGAGTTCAAACTCAACTTCTCCTCCTAGTTCCAAGAATGTAGGGAAGACAATTTGCTAAAATTTAGGAGTTGCGGCTTAGATTGAGGAGTTGGTTTCTCTCACTCCTCTTAACTCATTTTTGCTTTGAATTTCAAATTTGAAAATGGGTGAGGGCTCAAAATAGCATAAGGTAGGTGATTTAGGAATAAACCCCCCCTTAGATCCACTCACCTTTCCCCTCTTGTGGTATCATAGCCCCTATAAGCGCTCAAGCTTAGTTGATCATGGTATTCTTCTTTATTAACTACAATATAAAAAGATGTACAATATTCACCATACCATGTTTTTTCTAACCCATGGAGTTAGTGTAGTAGAGTTATAAAGAAATCATGCAAATTATTTAAACATTTAATTAAAAATAATTCCAAGAGTAAAACTTTGGATATTACATCCCCTCCCCCTTGGAATAACACTGTCCTCAGTGTTCTTTATTGCAACAATGTCTATATCTTCATTCTTCAACTATACCTGCAATGCCATCTTCTTCATTGTCTTAGTACATTTCCAGTCTTTATCATTCCAACTTATACCTATAACAATCATCAACTTAAACATGCATATCATAGTCATCATTAAGTATTTCATCAACATGAATTGCAATCTGTCAATATTAAGTTCATAACTAAAGCATATATTTTCATACCAGAAGATAAAGGTCAATACTTAGTTGTATGAATATGTATCTGATCCATATGGCTGCCACAGATATAACTAAGCTCATTGTTTTCTTAGACACACCCAATGCACTCATGATCCTAGGTAAAATGTTATTCATTCAATCCTCCTTTTCCATGCAGTCACTCACCCTCTAGGCTCATGCATCACACAGTCCCTCGAGAGATCCATCATTTGAAAAGGTTTCCTCGCAACGGAAAAGTACTAAGACTTATAGAGTCTTATATCCAAGGCGTCCCCTAGCTTTCTCTAACATAGAATAGCACATCTCAATGGTGATCATGGCATATCATAGGGATCTAGTGTCACAACGATAGCTTCTTCTCTATGATTTCTAGATTAACAACCATCATCTGTCCTTTATAGATAGGTCCATCATCTCACTTGTATCATATACATACATTTATCATGAGATATCATGATAATAACCTCTGACATAAAACTTTTGTTTCAAATCTATTTAATATAGAAAATAAATTTCATAAGTATGATATTATTTTCATAATATTGGCTCGTGCATGAGGTAACATAGTCTTCATTATGGGCTTACACTCATCACCATATATAAGACCATCTTACCTGCAATTTTAACCTTCAATCAACAAACAACTGTGAGTATACATCACATGTAATGATACAAAACTATCATTCATTATATATATGCATTACTAATAGTCTAAGCATTTCATAATGCAATCAAACATTTATACCAGTAAACCAATTCACCAACTGGTACATAGGTTAGATAATCTCAGCAGTAGTACATAGGTCAGAAAATGTCCTCAAAAGGTATGGATTGAATGCCAACTCATGCCTGTGTATCCATGGATGCTGCACTTGGCCAAAAATATAGTCCTCCTCCAACTACTTGTAAGAAAAACGAAATCCTGATTCCAAGTATACCTTACTCTATGACCTTTGATGATCCCTACTAGTATCAGAACATCTCACTCTTGGTTACATAATGAAATTTCAGCATTAGCCAATTCAAAATGAATTAACAAATTAACTTATGTCACATCAATAAGAAAAATTCATAACTCGAGACTTTTAATGGACATCTCACATCTTGTCTATAGCTTCAAGTGGAGCACACTATAAATTTGCCAATTTTGACAACAATTGAAGCAGGGGCAGAAAAACCATGTAGTATAAATTGTTTCAAATTGTTTTAATAAATTATTGTGGATCAATCTTCTAAAGTATAGGCATGGCATTCAAGGCTATGGGATCTTGTATCTCAGTCATATGGGTGGTACCTTATGACAAGTTTCTTTTTTCATTACTTCTCTTCCATCGCCTATGAACATAAAAGGCTTATGTTATCCAAGAGAGTCTCTTTGTCTCTTATAACTAATGCTTCAGATCAAAGACTTGAGTTCATATCATTAGCCTTTCATGCATAAACTATCACTCCTGCTTCCCTTGCACTCACTCTATGAAAATGATATCAGAGAATCCTAACCCTGGAAAACAAGCTCGAGTCTTACCCATCATTATGAGTCATCAGAAAGTGTAATTTAATCAACTTTGGAACATCAAGTATGCATATATACTCACACAATGATTACTTTAAAGTTTACACCCGTCACATATGTTTAAATTCCCTCCAAAGAGCTTATGAGTCATCACTCCTTTACACATTTCAAGGGTTAAACTAAATGGTCTTCATGATACAAATTAAATTATTAAAATGCACCTTTGGAAAGTTTGCATCAAGTTATGATTCATTTTTTTTTTAATCGGTCATGAATCTCACCTTCACTTGTCTCTGAAAAATATATACATGGGGATAATATCAATAAACATGTTCAAGGTGTAGCTCTTAGATACAATAACAAATCCATTTGCAGTGACTTCCATCATAAACTGCATCCATGTGCAAACTCTCATGTCAAAATGATGCACAACCAAGGTAGTCCACAAGAATAATATGTTATTATTGCGATGGTCATAATCTATATTCTACAAGACACCTAATCCTTCCAGAATTTGAACCCTTCAATACCCAACCAATAATGTTTAACATGTTTCTTACAAGAACATAGTGCATCCTAATTCCAGTACACCAAATGTAGCAACTGCATCTATTGATTAGTTATTGAGGTTGTACTTTACCCTAATTGAGTAGTGAGCCCTGTATATAGGTGCAAAAAGACTTAACTATACTGAAGAATTTATAGTCTTAAATAATTTACTTCTTTGTATTGTTACAACATTGCAACAAGAAGCATCATTTCCAACCCAAGGTTGTTTTAATGTCCAATTTGTTTATAAGTTAGGGAACCACACAGTCGGCAATGCACCATATGTCAAAGAGGGAACTAACAAAAGATAGTTGTATAACCATCTTTAAGATCCATAGAATTAATCTCTTAGATGGAGAAATATAGATTTATATTCCAAGCTTTTTTATCGAAACAAAAGCTCCTAGGCTATCATATGCTCCTTTTCTTTTGACAAAGAGCCCCATCCCCTTTTGTAGTCCTCCGCTTCTATAGAAAGTTCAAATATCCTTTCCTCTAGCTCAAGAGTGGAGTTAACCTACTTTCACTTCTGTTGACTTTCTTTGAGTGTTGGCATTTCCTCAAAATATTCTATGGAAGATATGTCATAAGTTCATCTTTAATTTGTGAAATTCATATACTTGGTTTATGAGGCAAATGATGTACTCTTGTGAGATCCACAACCTTCAGTTGTTTTGTCACTATGTATATTGTAAGGAAGAGAAAAAAATGAAAGTGTGTCTAAACATTGAATGTCCCATTGTGGATTGTAAACATGTTGGGAAGAACCTACTTGGTATGTTTTGAAAGACAAAATCTGGAGTGATTTGGTTAAATATCTAGCTCTACTGGGCCAATCTTATTGATATATTGATATTCAGAAATGGAACAGGTTCCAATTCCAATTTTAACTGCCAGGAACCAAAATATTCTATATTCCATAGAATATCCAATGGTTGTTGCTGGTTTGGTTTAGAGACCAGTAGTTCCTCCAAAGAAGCATGGCGATTTAACAATAGATACATGATAACCTCAACAACCGTACTTTTTGCGGTTTTCCTCTAATCCAAAAAAAAATGAAATCAAGTTCTCACAAAGACAACAATTAAGATCACTATCAGAATTGTTTGGGCAGAATATTAACCTTTTGTGAGCAATCAATAACTATAGAATTGTGCATGTATTGACTCCAACGGAATCTATAGTTGGAACACCAACTACATTTTTTTAAGTTCAAGATATAAGCTCATGTGTGAAAGAATGTCATCCTCGCCAATGACACTTAAGAATGAAGGTGAAAAACACCACATGCTTTTACTTACTAATTGGTACTTCTTTGTCATTATTTTATCAGATTTTGTTCTTTAAAAGTGTTACAACAAAATAAAAAACACTGCCATTCAATTCTCATGAACCCATACAGCCTTGAGTGTTGTAACCTGGCTCTGATATCATATGTAACAGATCTATATTTAAAAATGTAAAAATATTACTGAAAATTAAACAAAATCATTGTTGCAAAATGAGATATTTATACTCCCCACCTAAGTTGTTAAATGAAAAATGAATATAGAAATGAGTTTCTTTATGTGAGAGCAATCTACAATCTGTAGTGCAACAATATAATATATGCATAGATATGGCGCAAGGTAAATAGGCAATTTCAACTGCGTTAAACTCCTTGGTTAATCTACCATAACTGATACTCAGATTAGAATGAAACTTGTAGCACAAACATGAAGTCACTTTGTTTCCCAAGGAGGTTTTTTCTGCCTCATTTTGTATTATTTCTATATGCATTTCATAATATAAAAAATTCCTATCTTCATCCTACTAGTCTGAGACTAAATACACATCTCAATCAACCCATAAAGTGTGAAGAAGAAATCTTGAATCAACATTTTCAAAGCAATGTTATTATAGATAGGAATAAAATCAATACACTAAATACTACACTACACACCCTCTCATGGCCAAATGTACATATTACACAAAAATGAGTTTACTTGTCATACTCTCATCCCTGGTTTCATTTTAAGATTGCATTCTACAACAAAATGAACGACAATTTTCACAATTTCAGGATTGGTAAGATTGTAAAGTTTCCATCCCCTGCAACTACCAATTTTGCTCATTGAAATAAACCCAAGAGCCACTACAACAGGTAATAAAAATAAACAACAAAAAAATTAGCTACAACTACCATATAAAGAATGATATAAGAAATGCTCTTACAAAGAAGAGTGAAGAACAAATTGCTACCTCTGTATACTATGTTGCTACCTCACCATGACCTGGCCCGTACAATGTTTGTAATTATTTTGAATTGACAAGGTTGTAGCATTTTCTTTTAGATTCATGTATGAATGAGGATATGGGATTGACATTGTATGAATGAGGATATTGGGATATGGGATTCATGTATAGGATATTGGGATATGGGATTCATGTATGAATGAGGATATGGAATTGACAAGGTTGTTGCTACCTCTGTATATTATGTATGAATGAGGATATGGGATTGGCATTTAATCAATATCATCAATATGACCTATTAAATGACCATATCAATCTCTCTATTGATGTCTCATAAAAGAGATAAAAAGCCATTCATAATCGCCTAAGAAAAAAGGGAATGTCTATATAACAATAAGTACAATTGCTTTGCTAAATCTCAGAAAGATTTTAATGCAATCTCGAGGGCGTACAACTGTAAAGTTTAATGTATCTTCAAAATTCGAAATTGAATGTTTCCGAAAGACAATTAGGATACACAAAGGAATTTGATTACATGTTAAGATAACATAATGCCTACCTCTAAATCCAAATGATGGATAAATATAATTCTTAATCCTTTGATCACATAATTTGCCCATATGATCAAAATATGTTTTCAACGTGTCCATGAATATGAAGTCATGGCCACTGGGAAGTAATTAGTGCACCATATAACTGTTAAATTGTGAGAGATGAAAGAGTGACCTGAATGGATTTAAATGTTAAACTTTGTGAAATTTGAATTAAAACAAGGGAAAGAAATTTTGGTTACTACTCACATGCACAATGGTCAATCATCCATTGATTGGAGGTTGTTGTTATCCCTATTTAATTTGTATTGTGAAGAGGTGACCCTCACATTATAATTGTATTCATATTTGAACTAGTAAAGAAATACCTTACCTTGTCATTGGGCATTTGCGTCCTCTGCTCTATGCATTCCTAATAAGAAATATATATATTAAAATTATTTTAACAAGTCTGCCTCCCTCTTCCAGCTTCATTTGAGGACACCGACCTATACTAGCTTCCTCAGGTGGATTATACTAGAAATCATATTTCCATATAGATGGAACTATCACATGAAGCAATTTGCAAGGCTATATAGATGGAATTATCACAAGAAGAATTTTATAAGGTCGTTTTTATAAGCAACATTTACCACATTTGAAGGAAGAAAGAAGACAAAAAGATCAGGTGATAGAGATCGCTGTTGTTCATGGGCCACTTGCAATGCAGTAATAAATCCCAAACATGATGCCCCGTATTCTCTTGCTATTACAACTTTGATATCTTGTAATTTGGTTCACCATTTATTTTCCTAGTGAACAATTCAAATGATGTGAGGTATTACTGCGTATTTACTCTTTACCAAGCCCATCTACACAAGTTGGTTATTGTGGGAAACAATTTACCCACACAAATTTCTTTCCCAATATTTCATTGGATGAGGAATTTGAGTATTATGTGCAACTTTAAAATGAACATCTTATCATAATGTGCCAACGTCAACCTATTAAGATCAAATCTGAAAATAACCCTGATGTTAAGCTGACAAAACTGAGTTTAGTGAAAATTATTATACCAAACAAGCAGGTCATTTTTCTTTTTCATTCATTGATTCATTCGATTTAAACTTTTAGACCATGAGACCATTCTAATGCTCACATTAAAAAAAATAAAAAGTAAATCCACAACAGATGCCACTTCCTAGTTGGGCAATTATACCACCAGGGCAAAGCAGGGATAGTTAACTCTGAATTTTGGTCTCTAATAAATGTTTTCCTCTGCAAATTTCTTGATGATAATTCAGTTTTATGGAACCCACATACATGCCTCACACAACACAATGAGTATTTCCTTCTCTGTTGTCACTACCTCAAAAATTACTCACTCTAGTGCTATTCAGTGTGTGCATAGAAGGTCCAGATGGTGTCTCAAGTTTCAGCAGAGTTTTCCATGTGTTTTTGGCTTCTTCTCAAAGCTACAAACTTCCATTCATGGTTGGTTGGTATATGATGGTTTTGACTCTCTTCCTCTCATGACTAACCTCCCCAAACTCTTCTCCATCACTTTTTATAATAGCTTTCTTCTCCCCATTTGAATTTTCCTCATGCATAATGGAGAGAGAGTTCAAACTCAACTTCTCCTCCTAGTTCCAAGAATGTAGGGGAGAGAGTTTGCTAAAATTTAGGAGATGTGGATTAGATTGAGGAGTTGATTTCCTCCACTCCTCTTAACTCATTTTTTATTTGAATTTCAAATTTGAAAATGGGTGAGGTTCAAGATAGCATAATGTAGGTGATTTAGGCATAAACCCCCCCTTAGACCCCCTCACTTTTCCCTTCTTATGGTATCATAACCCCTATAGGCGCTCAAACTCAACTGATCATGGCATTCTTATTTATTAACTACAATACAAAAATATGTACAATATTCACCATATCATGGTTTATCTGATCCATGGAGTTAGTGTAGTAGAGTTATAAAGAAATCATACAAAGTATTTAGACATTTAATTACAAATAATTCCAAGAGTAAAATTTGGGATATTACGCATTCCATCTGAGCACTTGACTATCTTGGTGGTTTATCACCCCCCTGAAACACTTGTGAATAGATCTATTGCCTTTTTTAATTTAGATGCAATTATAGTTGATGCTCCCGCTAAGAGGAGAGTATCGTCTATGAATTGGGAGTGGCTCAGGTTCTTGGCTCCCCTCACTATTTTTATACCAGGGAGGTACCCAATCATTCTCTTCACCTGTAATTTCCAACTCAAGGAATCAACCATGATAATGTACAATATTGGTGATAAAGGAATATGGTCATCCATTGACTAAACTATGACTTCCTATGACCATGACTATGATAATTGCCTCAAACTATGACTTCCTTGGAAGAAGGAATATGGTCATCCATTGACCAAAGGAGTGATGCAAGGGGCACTTATGCAGGAAGAAACCCATTTGATGAAGGAAGAGAAGAAACCAATTTTTCTCAAAACGTCAAATAGATAAGAATGTATTACCCAATCGAAAGCATTGGCCATGTCCACTTTGATTATCACCTTTTCTCTTTGTTCTCTTGTCTTGAGTGGATCGCTTCTTGAACCGACACTATATTTTCCACAATCTGCCTATTTTTCATAAACCCTCCTTGATTTTGTGAGATAATCTTAGGAAACATTTTTTTCACTTTGGTTGCTATAATTTTTGTCATTATTTTATATGATGAGTTTCATAGGGAAATGGGCCTAAACCTAGAAAATGAAGTTGGGTTAGTCTGTTTGGAATCAAAGCAAGGAATGATGAATTAGTATTACTTCTAACTTTTCCAACCTTTTGTACATATTGGAGAATTCTCTTGAGGTTAATTTTAATCAAATTCCAAAATGACATGTAAAAAGATATTGAGAACCCGTCATGTCTAACAGCCTTGCTGAGTTCTATATCCTAGATGGAATTTATAATCTCTTCCTCCTTTGTTGGATTTACCAGTGATAAGCTATCCTCTTCTGAGACAACCAATGTGATGTTTCCAACATGATCAACAAGGCATCAGGGTCTGCTCCATCCTATTCAGAGAATAGATTTATGAAATGAGTATAGGCCACCTTTTTTTGATCTTAGAAGTCTTAGATTTTAGATACATCTTCTTGAGCGATTTCTTTGAAATTATTACAAACAACTCAAGATTTTACTTTCTTATGAAAATAAGTCATGTTTTAGTCCCTTGAATTTAGCCATAAAATTTAACCTCCATGTTTCTTCCTCATTTATGATGACTTTCTGCAATTTCTATTGTACCAATGTCTCAACTACTTAGTTCTCTACAATAACATCTTTGTTTTCCATCTTGGTTTGAGTTGCTTCTGGATGGATTATCAAAATCTATTTTTCACTTCATAGGGAGGAGTAAGAGGTTTTAACCCACTCTTTCAAAGCAGTTTTGACTAATTTTAACTTTTTCTCCCAAATATATGAGGGGTTACTGGTGATCCAAACCTTCCAAGAAGCATTGATTTTGTCCACAACCTCCGGATCATGTGCCCATAGTGGATTGAATCTAAATGGCAGGGGCCCATAATATAGGGAATCTAGGAGATGGAGATCAATAGGTTTGTGGTTAGATACAACTAATGCTATTATCCCATACTTGAATATAAAATCTTGAAGAAGCAGATTGTTTTTCATTAAAGGTCTATCCATCTTAGCAGTTATGTGTCTAGGCCCTATCCTTCGATTTGTCTAGATGTATTTCCCTTTGGTTGGTTTGATGTCTACCATGTCCCATTCACTGATCAAGTCCTCCATTTTCTCCCTAAATGGCTCCTGGAAATACCGTCTCCTTTTTTCTCCTTGTTGTGAAGGACCACATTGGAATCTCCTAGTATAATGATATTTTTGACATGAACCAAGTCTTTTAATGATTGAAGGGACCTCCAAAAAAATTTATTTTCAAGATTTTAGACTTCTGTGGTTTTAGTTTTCATAATTCACTGGAATATCCACAGTGGTATGGCTTTGAGTTAATGTTTCAGATCCTATAAATGAATCCATCTTCAAGACAAGGAATCGAGAAGGGTCAATTGAATCTTGTCCATTTACATTCTTATCAACATGTCATTCACTTAAACCATTCCCTCATTTAACATCATAGAGAGGATATAGGAGAGGGGTTAGTTGACCCTTATCTATTTATGTTTTACTTTCATATAATTTGATGCTCCATAGATATAATGTTTTTTAGGATTTGAATGGAGAAGTGTTGATTAACTCTTCTCCATTTACTTCCTTATCTCGAGGGACATTCCTAGTAGGGATGAATTTGATCGATCACATTTTTTTGAATACAACTATTATGTGATTGGGTGAAATCATTATGTAGAAGTTAGAAGAGAACTACACAAGAGTATCCTAATAACCTTCCATTTGAAATAGTAAATTGTATCACTTATGTTGGTTTAATGGAAATAGGATAAAATTTATTAGCGTGGGATAATAACAAAAATAGTGAGTATTGAATGTCCATTACATTTATTTAGAGGGTTAGATTTATTCATAACGAATTTAAAAGAACATGCAATGGGGACAAATCATATGTTGATGGAAATTTTCATAACCAATGTTGTATGGAAATAGGCTTCCCAAATGGCAAGGAAAGTGTGAAACAAAAAAAAAACACAAAGGAAATGTTGCATTCAAATCCATGGATTCTTATTGTCAATTGACATTTAAAACTGAAAAGACATGGAATTTTATTGATAAGATATTTAGCTTGTAGGAGAATATTGGTATAAAAAATGAAAAGGTTAAAATGTATAACATGATTATAATAAACAATGGTAAGACAAGTCTTAAATCCAATAATATGCCTAAAGACATGGGTATAACATCTTGGAGATCGATGCAAGGAGTGAAGGATGAAACAATTATCACAACCACATTATCACATGTAATTTCTGGAGAATTATCATTGAAAGACATTGCTAATGAGCTTGAGAAGTAAGTTTGTTGATTTGTTTTGGATGGATGTTACAATTATAATATTTATCTTTACATATTAAGTATTTTATTGATATAATTATAACATTTTTTGTTCTATTTTTCTAGTCACAAGGTTTATATTAAAATACAAGAGAAAATGGTTAAATTGTTGAATGGAGAGAGTTCCAATGATGTTAGATGCCTATATTCAAACTCAATCTCTTTTTTTTAGACCTTAATATAATCCAAGGGAAACTGCTCGAGCATTTCTCCTCATTCCAAGGATGATACCCAGGGTAAACTCTATATTCTTAAGGGCACAAGGCCAATTCAAACAACTCATGAATAGATCATTTATAACTCATGAACAATCATCTCAGTAAGATTTAACATGTCACAAATTGGGAATTGAACCCAGGTGGGGAGGGTACAACTTTCCTCACAACCACTCGAGCTACACCCAATAGATGCATAGACTCAAGTTCTACAATAACGTTGAGACAATTATTTATTGCACTCAAAAAAGTATATTGATTTCTCATTTTCTATGCATTCATTTCTTAGTTAATTTATTTATATTTTATTATACATACATATACAGTCCTGGAGACCTTTAAAAGTCATATTCAAAATGCCAAGTTGGAAAGACAAATAAGACAACTTCTAGAAAATGTCCAACTTGATGATACATTGGATAAGTACATTTTGAATGGGATTTAAATTGTACAATATCAAGTAATTTAAGTGATTGTGAAAAAATTGCAAATCTTGTTCATAAAAGGAAGTACTACCTAGTTATTGTAAATATCCCCCATGGTTTCAATATCTAGAACACTGGTTATGATTGTGAGCCTTATACTTACCAAGCATTCAATTATGTCGTCATGGGCTCCTAAATGTAACAACATTACCACTATGGAGATTTGTGTTTTTTCATTCAAATCCACAAGTAGGATTAGTGTTGTGAACTTTCAATGCTAAAGAAAAGTCAATGAAACAACCTTATTGGTAAGAGATATGAATTGTATTATTTATTGTTTTAAGTTGGAAATAAATTCTATTTATACACATGTTAAGCTGAACTCTCATTTATTAACATTACAAGGACAAACGTAATATTCTTGACTCCAATAGTGGCCCATTTATGAGTGAATTGAAAACACACATCTTGTGCGTTGGACACAAGAAGATTCTTATTGTCCTATTATTATCAACGAGAAAGATAAAAACAAACACAATTAATTATTGATATATAACGTTGTGGGTAAAATACTAATAACATAGGAATGGAGAGATTGTAAATATTTATCAAAATCCACAAGCACTAATTAACTAATTTATAGATACATTTTCAAGAGAAGGAGATTGGATTCTCGATCTATTCCTAGGTTCAAGTGAAATTTATGATATAATAGATATGAAATGTACTTCATTGTTTTATCACCATCATAGATTCATATTAACCCCAGATCTATCAAGTGCTAAGAGGGATCAAATCTCTCGAGGTACAAACCTTTAACCTTTCCTTAAGTTTTGCACTCTAAAAAAGGTTTGTACCTCGAGAGACTTGATCCCTCTCAACGCTAGATAGATTCAGGGTTAAGATGGATCTATGATGGTTTAATACATCAATATTAAAGCATTATAAAATATTAATATATTAATTTATTATATATGACGACCTCTGTAACTACTACATTGTTTTCATGATCTATTAATTGAATCTAGGGAAAATCAAAACAAAAAAAAATCAAACCAATATATAATTTTTAATATATCAATATATTTTATAACATATTAATATTATTGATCCATAAACAGGAGGCTTATAGCCTATCCGTCTCACCACCATGGACTTCTCCGTAAAACAATTACAACCTTATCTCTTTGGATGACAGGAAATTCTCGACCAATCAAGCCACAAGTCGAGTCGGAAACAAATGAGTCGGAAAGATGCAAGTCAGGTTGGAAGCAAAGAAAATAAGACAAAGTTGAGTCAACTAAGAGTCGGGTTGACCAATTCGAATTAGACTAAAGTCAAATTTACCTAAGTCGGATCAGACTAAAGTCGGGTTGATCAAGAGGCTAAACCGACTAAAACAAGACTCCAATCGAAAGGTGGGCATATTGGGTCGATTATGAAGGATTATCGGTCGAATGAGGAAATGAATTCCACCAATAAAGAATCCTGTCGAATATGGGTTGACTTGTGGTGAAAGTAAATAAATAAAAGGCATATTTGGTGCCCAAACGTGAAGGGAAAACTTGGGAAAGTTGAATTTAGTGATCAACAACTGAAAGGAAAGTATGCAGGGCGAATTTGATGACCAATGACATATAAAAATGTTAAAATATTGTTTTTTAATAACCCACAATACAGTGAACACCTAGGTCAATTTTTGGAAACCCAGAGCAACAAAAAACGTGGGGGAGTCGATTTGGGCCTTCACCGACGAAGAAAAACATATGGAAATCGACTTGGGAATTCACAGACAAAAACAATTGTATATAGGCCAGTTTGGCATTCGACGACAGGGGAAATATGTTTTGGGTTGAATTTGATAGTCGACGAATGGGGAAAAAAAACATGTATATGGTCCATGAGTAGCTAACAAGCACCTCGACAATCCCATACTTTGATATATATGACGTCTATGCTTTGTAGGAAGAGGAAAATGCCCAACAAAGTTGAGAATGTACCCAACGACTCTAAAACATAAATTACAAACCCCCAAATGAATAACAACTACTTTGGAAGGAGGATCATTGATTTCCAATCCAAAATCAATGCACGACTATGGTTAAAGAGCTGTTAAGTTGGCTTATGAACCCATAACGACCATATTCCTATAAGATGAGCTCAAGTCCAAATTGGTACAAAATTCCATTTGCTAAATAAAATGCAGACCACCATTAAGTCACAATGTACACATTAACCATTCGTAAACAAATATAAACCACACCAATCATCACACAAAAACTTAGAATTTACCCTGGAAACCCAAATGGGAAAACCAACATTCTTTTGGCTTCGAACAAGCTCTTTATTATTGAGCAGTGGGAAAGTTACATGCTATATGGTTCATCTCTATGCTTCTCAGTGACATCTAGGAAGCCTCTTTACATCATTCATAGCCAAAGAACCCCTTTCTCATTGTGGGGATACATGATATAGAATGTTGAGTCAACTAGTAGGATAACTGAGAGGTCAGGCGTTCCCAATGCTTCAACTTCTCTCCAGTTCGTCTCTCCTTCATTTATTTATTTGTTTGTCTTTTATCCCACATGGAAAAGGTATTATGAGAGTCTCATTATTCCTTACATACAACAATATACTGCCCGACTTTGTATATATTACATACAAAATGGACATCAATTGTGATGGCATGGGTCCCTTCACGCCAACAATTCAATCTCCTTCATCGTCCATATCCTTAAACTTTTGCCTATGTTGATCATCCTAGAGTCCTGTGTCAATAGCCAATTGTTCTTATTGGATCCAATTTGGATCACACCTCCCCATTGGGAGGATTTGGTCCCCAAAATCTTCCAAGGATAGATGAGGGAACTTGCTTGGAATCTAGTTCCTCTCATACCACTTTTCTTTCCTTGCATTTTGTCCCTTGAGACCAATCTTCCACATTTCTTGTTGTCCTCTACAAGTTGTCTGCTCCTTGTGACGCAACACCGTGTCTTCCTTCAACTCTTCAATTCCATAAGGTGCAAGGTCTTCAACAATCAGAAGAACCTATTTTTCTTCCTCCTCATCCAACATGGAGGATTCAAACAACTTCAATTTTTCCACGTTCACCACTGAGCTAATATGCATATAAGGTGGAAGTTTCAGTATGAAGGTGTTCTTGTTCACTTTCTCAATGATCTCAAATGGTCCATATCTAAGGGGATTGAGTTTCTTTGTTTCTCCTTGTAGTCGTTCCTTACAAAGATAGAGCCACACCTTGTCTCCAACACAAAAATTATGATCTTCCCTATGTTGATTGTGTATGACTTTGTAAAATTATTGGCTCTTCTTGAGCTTCTCTTGAAACCTTAGATGTATCTGCCCGATATTATCCACGGATGTTCTCACCTTCTTCTCTTCTCCTTGTAGTCTTGCTTCTTCCTTCTGCTGTCCATAAACTATATCAAATGGTGAAGGAGGTAAATAACCAAAACAAGTCTTGAAAGGAGACTTATTGGTGGAAGAATGAAGTTCTATATTGTAAGAGTGTTGAATGTAGACTATATGTTCATCCCAAGTATTTGGATGTTTTTTGTTGTAACCTCTCAACAATTGCACCAACGTCCTATTTACTACCTCCGTATGTCCATCAGTTTGAGGATCGAAGGAAGTGGAGTACTTCAACTTGGTATCCATTCTTTCTCAAAGCACTGTCCAAAATCTGCCCAAGAACCTGCTATCTTGATCTAATATGATGGAATTTGACAATCCGAAATGTATTCAGACATGGCTGAAAAATAGTTCAACTGCTTCTCATCCAAATATTGTATTCTTACAAGGAATGAGCACACACATTTTGCTGAAACGATCCACCACATGAACAAGTAGTCATGCCATATACGAGTCATAGGTAAACCTCCAACAAAATACATGGAGATGCTCTCCCAAGGTTTGCTTGGTACTGACAATGGCATGTACAAGACAAGTTTTCGGTTTCTTGGCTTGCTAGTGTTGCAAAGAGCAAAACCTCTAACAAAATTTGCCACCTGATCCTACATATTTGGCTAATACACATACCACTGCATATTCACCACTATCTTTGTCACACCAATATGCCCAACAACTCTAGAAGTGTGTGTTTCTCTCATCAACATAACTCTTATGTATCGGGGTATGCATAGTTTGTCCAGTTTGTACAACAACCCATATTGGAGGTGGTATTCATTTCCTTCCATGACAACGACCAACCTCCCCTTTAGCTACTTGTAGACTCCTCTAAAATCTTCATCTCCCTCGTAATATTCACTCAGAAGTTCACGAGTGAAAGGATCAAGCTGTATTATCATTCCAATTGCTGCAATCTTCTTCAGTGGTGGTCAAGAGAGCATGCCTTCTAGTCTATTCATGAATCCTTTCTTGTACCTAATTAATAAATGAAATTGCAGCAAGAAACCTAACCACTCATACAAACCTTGTCTTGTTTTGAACGTTGTCTTCCACACATATTCTAATTTGATCCTCATTTGGTGGTAATCTGATTTGAGGTCCACTTAGTGAAGAATTTGACTTTATGCAGTTGATCCAACAAGTCATCAATCCTTGGCAAATGATATCTATTCTTGATGGTGGTCTTATTCAGGGCACGATAGTCAATGCACATTCTCTGGCTTCCATCTTACTTTGGCACCATGATGATGGGTGAACCGCATGGTGATGTATTGGGTTTGACGACTCCTTGCTACAACAACTATTGAAAATACTTCTTTACTTCATCTGCTTTGATGAAAGACTGTCTATACAACCTAATGATAGGCAGTGGTGACTCCGACAGCAACCAAATATTATGTTCAACCTCTCCCTTGGGTGGCATTCCCTGAGGCTCTTGAAACACTTCCCTGTAGGCTTCAATTAGTTTTTGTAGTTGTTGACCTTGCTCTCCACTACATCCTTCCATGGATGCCTTCATCTCCAACTTGCTGCCTTCTTCTTGCTACTTCCCTTCTCTCAGGAACAACAAGACTAACTTCTTTATACTGCCCATGATTCTTCTTTCCCGATGAGCACTAATCAAAGAGATATTAGCTTTGTCCTTGTGTGCATTTATGGCATAAGATTTTCCATCCTTGACTAGTCTATACTGGTTCTCTCTCCTTCTGCAAATGGCATCCCTCATGTAAAAATATGGACTTACAAATATGAATCCACATATATCCAGAGGGATCACATCTGCAACTACTTCATCAACAAAATTTTGATTGATGGAAAACTTAATTTTTCATTTCTTTATCACTTTCAATTCCACATATTGTCTTACCTAACCTAGGGGGTATGGATGCAGATGATCTTGAGTCTCTAGCCCAAGCTTCTCAACGAGTTGTACATATGTCAAGTTGGATTGTGAACCTGGGTCGAACAAACAATCCACCTTGCTTTGCTTCATGTGGATTTTAATGTAGAAAAGTTCAGTCATCGCCTTCTCCTCCTTGTGACTGAAACTAACTAATACTAATTCTTTCTAAATATTAGTGCAGTTAATATTCCCTTCTAGGTTTGATGTGCTCTCCACCCGTTCCTCAACATCCACTGATATTAATGATTTCTTCTTCTTTTTCTGAAAATATTTGGGGCGCTTCTCAGGGTGCAATTTCCAACAATTATCCTTAGTGTGTCCCTTTCAATCACATCCTTTACATTGTGGGATGGAAGGTGTTTCTTCTTGTGCTGCTGCCATGATATTCTTCTCATTCCACTTCTTTTTATTTTTCCTCTTCCTCTGCTGCTCTTGTGTCTCTACTTTCTTGTGAGGATTTGTTTGTTGCTTTCACTTGTCTCCCTCAAGGTATTGTGCTTGAATATTGGACTCACCAATTGTATTCGGTCTAAACAACATCAGTTGCCTACAAATATGAGGAAACAACTCCCCCAAATACTTGACTAACACGTCTGTACTTTTGAGAGAGACTCCCATCTGAATTTCTCTCTTCCTGAACTCTATCATGAACTCCTGCACTGATTTTCTTTATCTCTATCCGAAGTAATGCCACATTATTTGTTGGCGTTCCTCACACCCTATTGGATAAAATTGAGATTTGATCATGTTCTTTAACACTTCCCAATCATTCACTGGTGGCTCATTTCCTAGTTCTCTACTTACTGCATCACTCTCCCACCATGTCAAAGCATGGCCTTCAAGCTTCAATTGAGAAAAAAACATCTTTTGTTTTCCAGTTACTTCATGCACGGTAAAGTATACTTCCATCTGGTGTAGCCATTGGTCTAGCCTGATAGCATCCACTTCCCCGGAATAAGGCTTGATGTCTACCTTGGCCTCTACATGAAAAGGTGCCTATGGCTTTTTGTAGCTGCGGTCTCCCATCTTTGGCTTAGTCTTATGCTCTATCTTGGACTTATTTTCTTCCTTCTTGGGGCCTTCATTACAAGTCTCTATTGATGGTGTTTCCTTGCTCTTCGCTGCCAATATTTGTGACACCATTGATGTAAATGTGGCCAAACTCTACTCAGATCAATCCAACCTGAACCTAGGATCTTCTTCCTCTTCTCCTTCATAATGTTCTCATGATATTCTTGATTCTCTACTTTGTTCTATCCTTGGAAACAACTCTTGTCACTTTATTTTGTAATAATTGCGGGTACTTATGATATAGGTCTCACTAAATGCATTCGAACTTTTTCTTTGATACCATATGATCCATAAATGGGAGGCTTCAAGCCTATTTGTCTCAACAACACAAACTTCTCCAAAAAACAATTACAACTTTAGCTCTTTCGATGAAGGGAAATTCTCGACCAATCAAGCCACAAGTTGAGTCAGAAAAATGCAAGTCAGATCAGGAGCAAAGAAAATCATCCAAATTTGAGTTAACCAAGTCGAATTAGACTGAATTTGATTTTACCCAAGTCGTATCAGACTAAAGTCAGGTCAACCAAGAGGCCAAACTGATCAAAAAAAGACTCTAGTCGAAAGGTGGGCGGATTGGGTCAACTAGGAAGGATTGTTGGTTGAATGAGGGAATTAAACCAAGATAGAATCCGATCAGAGATGGGTCGAATTGTGGTGAAAGTAAATACATAAAAGGTGGATTCGGTGCCCAAACATGAAGGGAAAACTTGGGAAAGTTGAATTTAGTGACCAACAACTAAAACGAAAGTATGCAGGGTGAATTTGATGACCACCGACATGTAAAAACATTTAAAGACCGTTTTTTTAACAACCCATGATGTAGTAAATGCCCAAGGTGAGTTTTTGCAACCTAGAGCAACTAAAAACGTGGGGGAGTCAATTTAGACCTTCGCTGACAAAGAAAAATGTATGAAAGTCAACTTTGGCATTCATAAACAAAAAAAAAAACGTACAGAGGTCAGTCTGGCATTCAACGAAGAAGGAAAAACGTTTTGGGGTGAATTTGATAGCCGATGAATGGGAAAACATGTGTATATCGTCAGTGAGCAACTAATAAGCACCCCGACAATCCCAAACTTTGATATACATGACATCTATGATTTGTGGGAAAAGGAAAACACCCAACAAAGTCGAGAATGTGCCCAACGACTCTAAAACAAAAATTAGAAACCCCCAAATGAATAACAAAGACTTTGGAAGGACTGTGGTCAATTTCCAACCCAAAATCAATGCATGACTATGGTTAAAGAGATGTTAAGTTTGGTTACGAACCCATAACAACCATATTCCTATAAGATGAGCTCAAGTCCAAATTGGTACGAAATTCCATCTGCTAAATAAAATGCATACCACCATTAATTCACAATGTACACATTATCCATTCTTAAACAAATATAAAACACAACAATGATCACACATAAACTCAAAATTTACCCTAGAAACCCAAATGGGAAAACCAACATTCTTTTGGCTTCGACCAGGTTCTTTATTATTCAACAATGGGAAAGTTACAGGCTCTCTGGTTCATCTCTATGCTCCTCAGTGACATCTGGGAAGCCTCTTTACATCATTCACAACCATAGAAACCCTTTCTCATTGTGGGGATACATGATATAAAATATTGAGTCGATTGGGAGGATAAATCAAAGGTCAGGTGTCCCCAATGCTTCAACTTATTTCCAGTTTATCTCTCCTTCATTTCTTTATTTGTTTTTCTTTTATCCCACATGGAAAAGGTATTATGGGAGTCTCATTATTCCTTACATACAATAATATACTTCCTGACTTTGCATATATTACATACAAAATAGACATCAATCGTGATGGCATGGGGCCCTTCATGCTAACAAGTCGATCTCCTTCATCGTCCATAGACTTAAAATTTTTCCCGTGCTGATCATCCTAGAGTCCTGTGTCAATAGCCAATTGTTCTTGTCAGATCCGATTCAAATCTATAATATTAAGAATTCTTATGTGAGGAGCTCTGTGATTTTCTCTAAGGAAACCCTATATCGTTTCCCTCTCTCTTTCTGGTGATTGGCTATGTATCATGGTTGGGGGAAACCCCGATCCCCCTTCAGAGTTCGATGCAAACATGGAAGCGTTCAAGTAGCTCATGGGTTCTCCGGGGAACCCTTCAAATCATCTCACCCACACCCAATTTGTGAAAAGATTGGACTAGATTCCATAGATTACAATACCTTAGCTTGCAGTCTGTAGAAAGGCTCCGACATATGCGGAAAAGGTATCATTGGGTAGTTCAGAATCCTTTGGCCCTCTCCATGACAGATTGATATTTGGATTGCATGGAACTAGAAACCATTGATCCAAGGCAGAATGAGTCACTTTTTTTGTGGTAAGGGCTTCTACATCTTTTATTTTGTGCATAAAGAAGATCAAAATCTCATATTTAATAGTGGGCATATGTTTTTTGGCTTAAGGGGTTTATATTTGAATAGATGGACACCATATTTTTATATGGAATGTGAAATCCCAACAACATTTCCTATTTGGGTTTGTCTCCCCCATATTACTTTCCATTGATAGGGAGACAATGTCTTGAAGAGTATTGGGGATTCTCTGGGGAAAATATTGATAGAGTTGAACCGAAGCCATCAATGTTTTCTTGCACAAGAATATGTATCGAAGTTGATCTAGAAAAGGGCTTTCTGGAGGCTATCAAGATCTCCTTGGATGACTAGATACACTTTTAGAAGTTGGATTATGAGAAAATTTCCTTCAAATGCAAGATCTGTCACGAATATGGGCATTTTGCTCGAGACTGCCCAAAACAAGAAGGAGTAGGAGGTCATGGAAGAGGAACAAGAGGTGGGATGTAAACAAGTTAGAAAAAAGGAAAATACGGGGAAAAATAATGGGCAATATTCAAGCACAACAAATCCCAATAGAAACCCTAATGAGACATAGAAAAAGACAAAAATTTAGAAAGTGGAGGAAGATAGAAAGAAGTCACAACATGATCCAGATTATGCTAAGAACGAAATGAGACAAAAACAAAAATATATCAGAGAATAGAAAAATACAGTGAAACCCAACTTCTATTAATGAATAAGATAGAAAAACACTAGAACACAAACTGGTAGAATGGGGTAGCTTATCTTTGAAAAGAAGGAGATATTGGCTACGCTTCATTCACAATGAGCTTTACATCACACTCCATTGCCTTCTTAAAGGGCCTCCTTCACCTCAATTATATATGAGAGAGTGAGAGGAGAACAATTCCCATGATGAATGTGGGATAAATTAGTATAAGTTTATAAAATTCCATAGGCATGTAAAACACTAGGACTTCCCAAGCGGTCATCCATCCTAGTACTACTCTAACCTAAGCATGCTTAACTGCAGAGTTGTAATGGGATCTGGTGCATTAACACTATGTTGTAAGCATGTACATAAGACCACTAGGAAATCATTACATGATGTTTGTAATTAATAAAAGAAGATGGCATTACATTCCATTCCCCATCAAAAGGGTGAATATCATGGTTTATCAAAACCATAGGCTTGAAATGTTGATTCAATGGAAAAGGTGTGTTGGGTATGTGTTATATTCTTTGCATGTGTGTGTGTGGGTGCGTTAGATTCGACAACTATGTCTGATGATCCAAACTTCCTTCGCCTCTTGTGTCGTGTGCGTCGGGTGCTTCCTAGGGGGGTACCAGGGGGAGGCAGGTATGGCCCCCCTAGTTACGCGCAGCGCCCCCAATTTTTTTTGGCGGTTTTTGCTATTTTTAGCAGTTTTATAAATTAATCCTGGATTAATGGATTAGGGTTTTGGTAGCTATGAAATACCTAAAACATTGTATATATTGTATGGTGAATGGTGAAATTAATAAAAAAAAGAGTTGAAAGGTGCGACACCAAGGAAGACTGGTTTTCTCCTAGTTAAGGGTTTCCAGTGTAAATCTATGTGTACTATGTGTATGAGCCATTGATTATTTTGTTTTTTGCTTAAGAATCTATATGCATTGCTTTACTTCACATGTTTAAAACTTACATGTGGTATCAGAGCTCGTTTTTGGCTTCAGAGGGACACCTTTGTTGCTGAGGGTTTGGCTCGGTCTTGATAGATCAAGTTTATCTTGGGTTTGTGATAAACCTGGGTTTAGTGGGAATTTTTGCAGTGGTTATTCGAGTGTAGAAAGAGGAATGGTGAGATCTTCTAGAATCGATATAGATAAATTCAACAGTAAAAACTTTGATCTATGGAAGCTCAAGATGGAGGACCTTCTTGTAGACAAAGAACAATGGATCGCTGTGGATCCTGGTACAAATCCTACTGGTACGTAGCCAACTGGAACACAGATGACTAGTACACAACCTACTAGTACACACACTACTAGTACACCACCTACTGGTATGTCAAAGGAAGATTGGGAGAAGTTGGACATAAGAGCAAGGAGTACTATTCGACTCTGCCTGACAGATTCAGTGTTGTTGAATGTCTCGAGAGAATCTACAGCCAAGGAACTATGGGATAAGTTAGGGAATTTGTATCAATCAAAGTCCTTGGTAAACAAGTTGTTTCTTCGAAAGAAGATGTATCATCTTAGGATGGAAGGTGGAGATTATGTGACAGAACATCTAAATGCCTTTAATACTCTGGTAAGTCAACTTGTCTCTGTTAATATTACTATTGCAGAAGAAGATAAGTGTATTACTTTGTTATGTTCTTTTCCAGACTCTTGGGATAATTTGGTTGTAGAAAATGGTAGTACCACTCAATATACATTGAAGTATGAGGATGTAGTTTCATCCTTGTTATCTGAAGAGATGAGGAGGAAAAACATGGATGGTCATAACACAGATTCTTTATTTGTAAGAGGTCGTACCCAAGACAGGAATCCTGGTAAGTCTTCAGGGGGGAGATATAAATCTATAGATAGATCTAAGTCTCTAGGAAAATATCTGAGGAAATGTTGAAAGTGTGGTAAAGAAATATTGCAAGTCTAAGAAGGTTGATAAACCAAAGGGATCTGATAGCACCTCTTCCACAGAGGCGAAAACCTCCACTGAAGAAGGAGGTGATGTTTACTTGGAATCTACAAGTACACATGCAAACCGTGATGTATGGTTGATTGAATCAGGTGCGTCATACCATATGAATCCTCACAGGGAGTGGTTCTGTGAATATGAAAAATATGATGGTGGTGATGTATTCCTAGGAGATGACTTGACAACCAAAATCATGGGACATGGAAGGGTTAAGTTGCTGCTAAAATATGGAAGGGTTAGAACTCTCCCTGGGGTTCTGCACATTCCAAAACTAGCCAGTAGCCTAATATCTGTAAGCAAGTTGGATGATGCAGGAGTGGATATTGTATTGGGAAAGGGCACTTGCAAGATGGTACTAGGAGAAATGGTGTTGATGAGGGGAGCTTGGTTGGAACTCTGTACAAGTTTTTGGGAAGCACTTATACTAATGGGTGTAACAGTTATGTTGTCCCTGAACAGAGAAATAAATAAGACAAGACCAATATTGTCCCAGGAAGGAAGACCATGCTGTGGCATTCAAAGACTGAGACATATTAGAGAAAAGGGCCTTCGAAAACTACACAGTAAAGGTATGGTTGAAGGTATGTCTAGTTGCACTCTGAATTTTGATTTCTGTGAACATTGTATATATGGAAAACAAAATCGAGTAAGATTCTCATCTGGTGGTACAAGAGAAAAGGGAATCTTAGATTTGATACACAGTGATGTGTTTGGACCTGTGCCTGTTCCATTACTAGGTAAATCTATGTATTATGTTTCATTCATAAATGATTTCTTAAGGAACACATGGATTTATTTTCTTAGAAAGAAATCTGAGGTATTTGATAAATTTAAAGAGTTTAAGGCTCTGGTAGAAAATCAGACAGAGAAGAAAATAAAGGTATCGAGGACAGCTAATGGTGGAGAATTCTGCGGAAATGAATTCGAATCATTCTGTAATAAGTGTGGTATAGCAAAGCAGAAGACTACTCCATACACACTTCAGCAGAATGGAGTTGTAGAAAGGATGAACATGACACTGATGGAAAAATCAAGGAGCATGCTTAGTGGTTTCGAGTTAGGAAAATAATTCTGGGTAGAGGCAATGGGTATAACATGTTACCTGGTCAATCGTTCACCCTCATTAGCGCTGGATGATAAAAATCCACACGAGGTATGGACTGGTAAGACACCCTCCCTTGAACATCTCAGAGTGTTTGGTTGTGATGCTTATGTACATGTTCCAAAGGAAAATAGAAGTAAGCTGGACAATAAATCTGAAAAGTGTATCTTTAGGGGTTATAAAGATGGTGTGAAAGGTTATAATATTTGGAACCCAGAAACTAAGAAGATTGATTACAGTCGGGATGTTGTTTTCAGAGAGGTAAAATATGTGTCCAAACAAGAATTCCTACCAAGGCAAGGCGAACCTGAGAAAATAGAGCTTGAGTTGGATGATGCAAAATCTGAATCATCTGAAGAAGATGAAGCAGAAGCAGAAGAACCTCATACCCCAGTATTGAGGAGATCAGTGAGGGAAATAAAGCAACCAGAAAGGTATAGTCCACCTAATTTTCGTTCTAATTTTACTTTATATATTATTGATGATGATCCCAGAACTGTCAGGGAAGCAGTGAATTCAGAGGATAGTAAACTATGGAAGAAGGCCATGGTTGAAGAAATGGATTCCTTGGATAAGAATGAGGCATGGGATATAGTTGAGTTGCCAGCTGGAAGAAAATATGTTGGTAGCAAATGGTTGTTTAAGAAGAAGTTTAATGCAGAAGGAAAAGTGGAGAAATACAAAGCTCAATTAGTAGAAAAAGGTTATTCCCAGGTAGAGGGAATCGACTTTGGTGAGATTTTTTCTTCTGTTGCCAAGTTAATGTCTATTAGATTTCTTTTATCTATTGTTGCTGCTTTTGATCTTGAAGTGGAACAGAGGGATGTGAAGACAACATTCCTACATGGGGATTTGGAAGAAGAAATCTACATGAAGAAGCCAGAAGGATTTCTAGTGAAAGGAAAGAAAGAGTTGGTCTGTAAGTTAAAGAAGTCACTATATGGTCTGAAGCAATCACCTAGGATGTGGTACCAAAAGTTTGACACATACATCCTTGGATTGGGATTTGTGAGAAGCAGGGTTGATCACTGTGTATATTCCAAGTAGGTTGGTAATCACTTCATTTATGTAGTGTTGTATGTTGATGACATGTTGCTGGTAGGAAATAAAATGGATGTTATCAAGGAGGTGAAATCGAAGCTATCCTCCAAATTTGACATGAAGGATCTCGGTGCTGCTAACTTCATTATGGGAATAGAGATTAAAAGAGATCGTGCAAACAAGAAACTTTGGTTGAATCAGAGAAAATATGTTGAGACGATATTGCAGAGGTTTAATATGCATGGAAGTAAACTGGTCAAGGTTCTTATTCCTATAGGTTTAAAGTTATTTTCAGATCAGTGTCCCAAGACACAGGAAGAAGAAGAGGACATGTCCCATGTTCTGTATGCCAGTGCAATTGGCTTTTTGATGTATGAAATGGTCTGTACTAGACCGGACATTACACATGCAGTGGGAGTTTTGAGTAGTTATATGTCAAAACCAGGGAAGGAGCATTGGACAACAGTAAAGAGGGTCTTCAGGTATCTTCGTGGCACTACCAGTTATGGATTGTGCTACCAAGGAAGACCAGGATTGGACATAGTGGTGGACATACATGGATTTGTTGATGCAGACTAGGCTGGAGATCTGGATTGCAGAAGATCTACAAGTGGGTGTGTGTTTAACCTATTTGGAGGAGCAATCAGTTGGATGATAAAAGGACAGGCTATAGTGGCACTCTCAACTACAAAAGTTGAATACATGGCAGCCACTCATGCAAGCAAGGAAGCAATATGGTTATAGAGATTGTGTCCAGGTATTGGGTTGGTACAACAAGAAGTGATATTATATTGTGACAGTCAGAGTGCAATATTCCTGGCAAAGAACCCAACTTATCGTTCAAAGACAAAGCTTATTGATGTTCAATATCACTTTGTGAGAGACATGGTTGAAGAAAAGAAGGTGTTGTTGGAAAAGGTTGACACTTTGAAGAATGTTGCAGATTAATTGACAAATTGTTTGAGCACAAAAAAATTCTCTTGGTGTAGAGTAACAATGGGCATTGCTTCCCTGGATTTTTGAATATATAATCCTGTGAACCCTTGTATGCAAAGAAAACAACAAGTGGGAGAATGTTGGGTATGTGTTATATTCTTTGCACATGTGTGTGTGGGCGCGTCAGATTTGACAACTACGTCTGGCGATCCCAACTTCCTTCGCCTCTTGTTTCGTGTGCACCAAGCGCTTCCCAGGGGGGTCCTAGGGGGGGCCAGGTATGGCCCCTCCTAGTTACGTGCAGCGCCCTGAAAGTTTTTTTTTGGGCAGTTTTGCTATTTTTAGCGGTTTTCTAAATTAATCCCGGATTAAGGGATTAGGGTTTTGGTAGCTACAGAATACCTAAAAAATTGTATATATTTTAT
>JASDQU010103699.1:281496-312237 GCA_032191745.1 Picea mariana
GGAAAATAATTGTCTCTGTGTTTCTCATATATGTGACTGATGCTGAATGTGCCTGTGTTTATTTCTCTGCATTATTGTGATCATCATTCAGTGTTTCTGCAAAGACTTTTAAAAAGAAGCATAATTGTTTAAGCTCAGTAACAACTGATTCACCCCCCCCTCTCAGTTGTTCAACAGTATAGGGAACTGTATGCTGCAAATGAATCCCTGCCTCATGGAAAATATCATGGATCTCATGATTTAAATACTCTCCCCCATTATCAGTTCAAAGGAATTTGATCTTCTTTCTGGACCATGTCTCAACCAGGGCTTTGAAATCTTTGAGGTGTTGAAAGACCTCATATTTTTGCATGAGAAAGTAGATCCATATAAAACGTGAGAAATCATCATAAAAAATGAGAACAAACCTTGCTTTCCTGATGGATGGATGCAGAAAAGGACCCATAAGGTCACTGTGGATCAAATCTAAAGGTGCATAAGCTCTTTGAGACTTTCCTTTGTCGAATTTATCTTGAGGGTGTTTTCCGAGAACACATCCCTCACACACTCCCTTGGAGAAATGGATGTCTGTTAGACCATCAACCAATATTTGCTTTCTAAGATGTTGCATGTATCTTAAATTCAAATGTCCAAACCTTTCATGTCATATCCTATTACTTTCATTAACACGAGTAAGCAGTAAAGTAGAATCAGGTTCAATGAATTTAGAAAAAAGTATACAATCTAGAATGATGATTTACCTCACCGATAACAACCCTGGAGTTGGTTTGCATGTCATATATGTCCACAACATTTGGTGTGAATATGAATTTCTTTCCGGTGCCAGAATTTGTCATCTGATACACGGAGAGAAGGTTGGCGAAAAGTTTGGGAACGTGCAAAACATTCTCGAAGCTTCCGTTGGTGAGTTCAATCCTTCCTTTGCTGGTGACCTCGACATAAGAGTTGTCCCCCATCAGAATAGGAGGACCTTTGCATGTATCCAATGAAGAATATACTACTTTTGAGGTAGCCATGTGATGTGATGCTCCTGAATATACGATCCAAGCATAGAGAGAGGAGTTGATGGAAATCAAGGCATGGCTAGAATTGCCTTTCTTGGGATTCAGATCTTCTGGCTTCTTCTTCTTGGCACCCTCGGGGATGTGATATCCAAGGTTGTTTTGCTGGAGTATTTGAGACATTAGATCTATTTGTCTTTGCATGCATGCAGATTCTGGATGGAATCCTTTGTGACAGTACATGCATTTCTCCCCTTTTCTTCCCTTCCCCCCTTTGGATCTGGAGGCATCGGTGAAGGGATTTGTGTCCCCTTCATTCTTCGGATGTGCATGAGATTTCTTTTTGTGTTTATATTTAGATTTATGATATTGGTGGCTTCCATCTTGCACAGTAAGTGCATGCACCTTTGGGCCTTTGATTTTTCCCATGTTGATGAGCTTGGTTTGCTCTTGTGTCAGGGATTCGATAAAGTCCTCAAGAGAAGGCATATTCTAGGTGGCTCCAGAGGAAAATATGACAGAATGGAAAGTGGATAAGAATACAGAGAATTCAGGACCAAGTTTGGAGAGAATGGTGAGAACCATTTGTTTCTCCTCCTTAGATTTATCAACCCCACAAGATTTGAGTTGCGATAGTAAATCCTTGAACTTTGTAAAGAAATCTTGGATATTGTCGAAGATTTTTGGATCCAATGTGAGCAGCTCCACCTCCAACATGTGTCCCCTCATCTCATCATTTTTTCCAAAGAGCCCTTCCAAGGTGGTCTAGGATTCATTGGGAGTCTTACAAGAAGATATGTAAAAAAGGAGATTGAGAGAAATAAAACTACAAATCATTCTGAGTGCTTCATCCATCCGATTTAAGTACTATAGATGATGTTGGTTCTGTATCTGTATTCAAGGTCAACCTGTAAAATTATCTTGTTCGGAGATGAATCATTATTCTCTCCTTCCATTCAAATTAGTTGTAAGGTGTAAGAATGAATTCTTTTTGGAAGTCCATCTTTCCGTTGTCTTCAATCTTTTGTACCTGCAAAAATTTATAGTGTATCTTTTTCTTAGCAGTCCATTGGATCTGATACCATGTAAATGTGTTGAACCTGCACATAATAGATCTAGCTAGAATATACTACACACATTTTTAGAGAAAATTTGAGAAAGAAGAAGAAGGAGAGAAAGAATGGAAGAATTCTCATTAACTGTTATGAATAATGAATAATTTACACATGATATACTCTATATAACTCAATGAATGCGCACTGGAGGAGAACCAATGCACCATAGTGGTGGTCTAGAGTGATATGGACACACGCCAACAGTTACGGGAGTGAACTGCCACCTAATCTAGTCTCTCAGACAGTTACGTGAGTGAACTACCACCTAGTCTAGTCTCTCAGACAGTTACTTGAGTGAACTGCCACCTAGCTGAGTTAACTAGTCAACTAGTCTTCAGTTAACTGATTGAATAGAGTGTAGTGAGGAGTATATCAAGGAATCAAGGGTAATGCGCGAGTCTAGTGATGATCCCAAGGCAAGTGCGCATTAGCATGGTGATGATACCAATGTTTCATGGTGACAAAACCAATGCAACATCTAGAAGTGTCAACTGAAAGAGAATATTCTCCAGGTGGAATATTCTCTCCTAAAATATAGGAGACTTGATAATGACTAATTATGACTGATAAACAAGGAAAAACCTTAGTAAAAAGAAATGCTAGGTGTGTGTGAAGTAACTCCAACACCTTCAAGACACAATCTCCATAATCTTTGGATTCCCAATGGTGATCAATTAGTCCTACTTTAAATATTTGGGAATGCCAATTTTTCTCAAATCTTTTTATCTTCAACCATGGTCTAAAGTGCTCAACAAAATGGTTGTCTGTATTAAAAATTGGGGAGTTCGGTGGCAAATCAAGCAGGTAAAATAGTTTTTTTGAAATATGTTCTTTCAACACTAACTATTTTCCAAAGTACAACTCTACTGGCACGAAAAAGAGTTCTAAACAAGATTTCCAAGAATCTTAGAAGTTTTTTATGGGAGGGTGGAAAAACAAACACTGAGAAATTTCATCTAGTTAACTAGAACATGGTGTGTTAGCCTATAGAAAAAAGGGGGTTTAGATATCATAAATCCGTCGCTAATGAATGAAGCTCTGGGGGATATATTGGCTTGGTGGTTGCTTACAGGACCTACTGATTGGTGGAAGCATGTTATCAATGAAAAATATCTAAATTGTCATAGGTTTCAATGCCTTGATGCTTCTCTTCTAGACTCAAAAGGATCACAAATTTGAAAGCTTCTCAAATTTGTAAATTATAACCTTGTACAATGTCTACTGTAAACAGATATGCAGAAAATAACAGAAAAGATACAATGACAAATACAAACATTACACAGACATTTTTCCCCTAGAAACCCAAACCGGGAAAACCAACATGTATTATATTCATTCATTGTGTTACATTGTTTACAATACAATATACATATAGGAGCCAACGACATCCAAAACCCTAAACCAATGACCTGGATTAGTCCAAAACCCTAATTCCTTAACAGGAAATAGAAAACCATCGGCAAAAACCATGTGTCGAAAAAACCACCTAAATACATGACACATTTTCTGAGGCCGATTTTTTTTTTGGGAATTTAAGAACAACTGGGATAGATCAATATTTGCAAGCGACAACAAGAAGTTTCCCACTTGGATCTGTTTTGATATCACCAACACAATCTTAGTTATGTGGCGTCATAGTTGTTATTTTTAATTGAGTCCACTTTATTATAATTATAATTATAACATAACATAATACTTTACGCCTCAACATCTCCCCCATACTAGGTTGTAGAGCATTTCTCGATACAATTATTAATTTATGATATTATGCTTATTAATTTTTTTGTATATGGTTATTTGGTACAATGTTATCATGCTACTTACATAAATGAAGAAATTATATGTCCATTGAAAATAATGCACTATAATGTGATTTTATCAAGCAACAATTTAATTTTATTCAATCTCTTCCATATGAAATGAAAGAAGTGGATTTGAAGAAAAGAGATTTTAGCGCAATACATGTGGCCAAAATGATGAAAGAGTCTCAATCACCATTGAAAGGCTTGTTTAGAAATGATCATTTTGGACAACTTGCAAATATGGAATACCAATGGATGTGTGGAATGATGTACAAGAAGAAAGACAAGTTCTTAAAACTAAAGACGTACATGTGGAAGATGATGAATTTCGCATATTAGAGAAATGTTCAATTTGACATATAATTGATGAGTTATATGTGTAATGTTTTGGCCATTGAAATTTTACATTAATAATAAATATATAGTTTTTGTTGTTTTATGGTCAATCTTTCTAATATGTTTTTTACCATTTTATTTGGTTTAGTTTTTGTCTTTGATTTTTATGTGAGTCATTACTTGAAATAAAATAACATTAAATATGATGATTTTTATAGGTTAAATATATAAAATATGAAAAAAAAAAAATGTTATAGTTTTTTTTTTTCAAATTTTGACCATAAAAATGTCTCATTTGGCATGATATTTAAAAAAAAAAATTATAAAATGTATATGTGTTCCATTATAACTAGCATACCTCTTATATAGGCGAATGAAGATGCCAAAATAATTTAGGAATGTTTTCATTCTAATAAAAGTTTAATTATTTTAAAGAAATTTGAGAATGTTATTTTTATCAATCCAATTTAAGAATTTTAATTTCAATTTTACAAAAGACAAAAAACCAATCAATATGGAATTGAAAATTAAAACTAAATAACATGTTTAATAAAAAAAATTATTTCATTTTAATAAAATAAGAATATTATTATTTAAATTTAATTGATAAAAATATTAGTTTATTTTAATTGGTAAAAAATATTTGAAAGTGTTAGATATTTTCCATTAAAAATAATGATTTTAACAGTTTAAAATTTCAACTTCAATGAATATTTATCACTAAATTTGGATAACCACAAAACCTAAAAAAATCAAAATCATTAAATGTTTAACCTTGTCCATTTCACAAGCCCCACCTTACCCCTCTCTCATTCTAATGAGATACATTAATTTCACATATTTACGATTTTCAAGAAAAAGCCTTAATATACAAATTTTACATTTAAGCTTTGTGATTAATGGTTTAGCATATCTTCCATGGGATGTTTCACAGTAATTTCATAATGGCTTTTTCAAGCTTTAGGATACATTTATACATATTCATAAACGGTTAAAATATTGAGTCCAATTTAATAAATTCGATATGATAAACATTATTATTGAATCTTATTTGAAATCTTTCAAATGTAGATCTTTCATAATGATTTATCAAGCCTTAGAATACATTTATAGATATAAAGTATTGAGTCCAATTTAATGAATACGATATAACAAACATTATTATCGAATCTTATTTGAAATCTTCAAATTGGAGAACTCTCATCACTTTTTAGGTTAGGTGCTGAGTCTATAAGACAAAAGGACAAAGGCATTTATGTATCCCAAGAATAAATAACACTAATAAGACCAAAGATCAAATATGGTGAATCGTAAAAAAATATTATGATTGATCTCCAAAATAGACACCTTTAAGTTGCATTTCCATTTATTATTTTGTTAAATCATGATTAAAATTAATCAACATTATTTATCATATCTTACATTTTATGCAATAACTACTATATATTGATAAAGGTTGTTTCAGCCCATCACTTTTGAACTTTCAAATTTAGACATTGAAATTAGACCCTCACGTAATGAGAAAGCATGTTGCTATGAAAGTCCTGAATTTGATGAAGGATGCTTCGATGTTCATATACTTTGCACAGTCTGTAAAAAAAAAGTGTCTAATAAGATTCATCCATGCCGACTGTACTCCACTCCCCACATTTGTGACTGTCATGGTCATGTATGTAGAAGCATGCATCTATCATCACTACAACCGTCTATGCATTTGTAAAATTTGTCACCAATTATGTATATATACAACAACTAAAGTTTAGGATAAAATGTCACATATGATCAATAACATTCATGGACTCAGTGCCCCCTAAACAAAATAAAAATTAGATTTTTCCATGCTATGAAAGCTCAAAGCTCATATGTGCAGAAGGAAGAGAAACATGTGTGGGTCCTACTACAAAGTTTCAGCTCAAAAATAAAAAATATGTGGTCATACATGCAATGTAACATGGTGAAGCTAACAAATCAACTTGGAGGGGAGACTTGGGTAATTTGGAATATGTCCATCTGTTTCCTTATGCATTGAAGTTGTTATCTAATAATAGCAAAACAAGTGAGAATGAGTTCAATGAATTCAATTGTATCTTACATGATTATACTCTACAATCACTTTTAAAACATGATAGAATATAAGTAGTATATATATAAATATAGACACACAATTTGGTTGGGAGTTTGGTTTAATTTCTTTTTCCTATGCACAAATTCCGATGGCTTTGCTTAGTCAATTTCATTCCAATGGGATTGAGAGCCAAGGGACCCAAAGTTTCTTTGGCGATAGAGCTCACATCAAGGTTTTTACATTTGTTTATTTCAAGCCTTGCATGGTAAGTAACGTGTTGGCACAAGACCATGATTGTGTAAAGGCATTTAGTAACATGACCAACAAATGCATGTCGATCATAAAACCTAATATATGAACATGGATCATGTAAAGGAATATGCAGAACTGATAGTGCAACACACACAACATCTTGATATGTATTGTATATTAATATGAATGTATAGTTACAAAATATAGTTACAAATAAGTTACATAGGTTAGTATAACTTACCAACTTCTGTAATCATATATCAATTAGTTAAGGATGTAATTATCTTATTTTCCTTAACAGTCCCCCTTAATTACAACCGGTAATAACATTAACTCAAACTATCACCAACTTCTCTTAGACTAAGATTTCTTCTCATCTTTGATGGTTTACAATGTATTAGACTCCCCCTTAATCATAACTTAACACTCCCCCTTAAACACAACTTGGTCCTAACCATCTCACATTGAGATTACAACATTTCACATTCCCCTTTCATCGAAGATTCAACATCAAGCTAGTATACAAGTACACCTGACACCCTCGTACCTACTCTAGTGGTTCATTCCACAACTCGACACCACATCCTCTCTATGCATGAGAGGGATACACCATGTGCTACAACGCTACCTGTATGGTTGAATAACAAGACTTACAACAAACTTGGGGAGATCAACTTGCCTATGGCTAGACATTAACAACAAGGACCAAAAACTCTCTGGGGTTTCAGGTACAATCGATCATGCACCCCCAAATTTCAACATTTCAAGTCTAGGTAGTCATCTTGCTCCATTTCCCATGAGATCTTTTGCCAATTCTTTCTCTCCACCATTTCACAATGGATTCTTAAATTTGCTGGTGAATTCATACCAAAATTTTTTCTTGCAAATTCAATCTCTACTACTTTCTTTTCTTATTCTCTCTTTCGACTTTTCTTGTCTTCTTCTTTATCAGATTCTTCATGGATTCTCCATGGTTTCTCACTTCTTCGCAACTTCTCGGCTTTCTTTGTTGCTTGACTGCTTCTTGAGTTCTTTGTCTTGTTAAACACCGTCTTCTTGCAGACCAGAGATTCTATTTGTTTAATCCCACACAATGATTCTTTCGAACTTTTCTTAATCAATGTTATCTTCGAGTATGTGGTCCTTTCCTTTCTTCACACCTTGCATTGAACTCCGCCAATTCTTTCTTTCTTGGGGTTTACTACTTCTCTATTAACTTCTTTATGTTCCTGATCTCATTAAGATTCTAGTCCCTGGTACCGTGGCACATATTAATCCTCATAGTATTCATCCCTCCCATGGACAATGCTTCAAGCTGCTCCAAACCACAGGAAGCACAATCTCGCAATATTCATCCCTCCCATGGCCAACGCTTCAAGTTGCTCGAAACCATAAGAAGCACAATCGTACACACCAGTTTCATTTTTCTCGACTTCATTGTGGATTTAACACTCCACAACATGGCCAACATCTCATGTGAGTCGATCCTCTCACTGTCTCATTCTTTAATTAAAATAATGTAGCTTCTTGGAAAATAAAACTCATACCTTCTTCTTCAATTAAAATAATGCAGCTTCTTGGCTTCTCACGCTTCTTACTTCTTCGCAGATCTTCACGAATTCTTAGTCCATAACAAAAATACTCCTCGTTTGTTTAATCGCCTCTCCACACAATACATGATCCATTGATCCTCTCTCATGCTGATATTTTCTTGCTTTATCAACTAATCTCCTTAACTGGCGATCTTGCTTTCGTTCTTGTCTAATCCTTTCTTGTTTTATCAATCGAATCAAGAAAGCATGACACAAGTTGCACCACTTTAACACACTAATTTTATTTCAAAGCTTTAAATAAAACATGACACAAGTTGCACCACTTTAATACACTAATTTTATTTTAAAGAATTAAATAGTAGAACTCCACCAAATTTTGGTCAAAGCCAAAAACATCCTCTCTCGTAATTCTTTGGAAAAGAACGATGAAACATCATGGGGATAATCAAAGAAGCCAGGGAAAATTTTCAATTTACTTATGTAACATTCTCAATGTCCCACGATACTCTCACGCTTCTTGCTGATTGTATTCTTCTTACATACAACAATTCTTCTTTCAGACAAACAATCAGTCCTTAATACAATGATTTCAATGAACCTTCTTAACGAATCATCCACGCCATCGCGCCTTGCATCAATGTTTTCTCCTTATTTACCTCTTGGATTCCTTGGGCACGAGCCTATCTTGCATCCTTTCTTAGTGCCTTTCTATATTTCTCCATGATTCCTTCTACATTCATGTTTTTCACACTCAAGCTTTCATATCTCTGGGTTCCTGGGCCCTCTCGTGAGGGAGTCGGGCCCAGATTTGCTATGATACCATGTAAAGGAATACACATAACTTATAGTGCAACACATACAACACCTTGATCTGTATTGTATATTAATATGAACATATAGTTACAAAATATAGTTACAAATAAGTTACAGAGGTTAGTATAACTTACCAACTCCTGTAACTGTAGATCAGTTAGTTAAGGATGTAACTAGCTTATTTTCCTTAACAAATCATAATCTAGGGGATTTCATTGAAACTTACCATTATCTACATGAGATTCGAGCAGGCGACCAAAGTCCTTGAGATTTGTATAGGGAGGACTGCTTTTTTTTGGAAGGGAGAATGATATTTATTATTCTAATCCGAGCTAAGCCGCCCATTGAAAAGGATTCACAATTTCGGGGAGGTGAAAGTCACCATATCAGAGGAAATATGTGAGCATATAATGAAGCCCCTCTTTATTTATTCTTCTTTCATGTGCATCCCTATAAAGAGAGCCAGACTTAGGTTTTGATTTGTTGTTAAGGATTTTAGTGTTGTTCGAATCTTGCTGCGACCACGGTCTTCCCAACAATGTCCCCCAAGTGAGATACTCTTTAGACATAAAGCAGGCCAAACACCAATTCACCAACTTGTTTGCATTCATCGATCACTGGGGTGAAAAATTGGGGCCTGTTTTGGATAGAGTCTGGGGTTCGAATCTTATCCAGGGTGATCAACCTATGGATCCTCCTCCTTCTCAATGGGATTGTTGTTTTTTTTTGCAAAGAGAACGATGTGGAGTTTGAGTATGTGTCATTGTTATCATTGTGGTTGTTGCTCTGTGTCATTTCCCTTTCCTTCCTTCTTTTTCCATTGTCAATAGGATTCCCCCCATTGAAACCCCATCCATGTTGTTTTTTCTTTTTGTATTTATCCATAAACGCATCCAAAGGGAAATCGTTTAATAAGGGTTGGGGTTGTGGAGTGGTAGGTAGATTTGAATGACCGATGTGAGGATGTGGCATGAAGATGATTGGTGAATTTGAACTAGTTTCACTCTTTTGAGGTGTAAGGGAGGGAAAATGGGTGCTTGATGCCATTGATGTTCACCCGCAGAGGCCACATGATGAGGGCGCACATGCGGTGAATAGAACTCCCACAAATACAACAGAGCAAAGCAATCAATAGTTCAATCGGTTTCAATTTTGAGGGCACATGAAACAATAATATAGCAAATCAAAGTGAGAAATAGCTCAATTGGTTTTAAATTTGAGGGCATATGAAACAATAGCTCAGTCAATTTCAAATTTGAGGGAATATGAAACAAGCAAAAGTCAAAGCCTACACGAAGCCAGATGAAAATGCTTGACATCTTGAGAAAATGCTTGATAGTTGGAGGTGAAAATGCTTGACAGTTGAAGGTGAAAATGATTAACAGTTGGAGGTGTGATAGGGATTCGAAAGGAAACCCAAGGAAGGTAGATGTAGGGGGAGTCCTCTTTGACTCTAAGGAAAATATATTATGGAATACTCATGGGGTTGGGAAACACCAAAAACAATTAAGTCAATTAAGTCGAAGCTCTTGCAGTTTATATGGAAATGCAATTAACTCCAACAGAGAACTCAGCTCGAATTCTCATCATCAGAGACTAATTTAATCATTAAAGGTCTTCGACGATTGAGTAAAAATATTCACCTCGCTCTCAGAAGGATCTATCAAAAAATCATGGATACATAGCACAAGTTCAAATCAATGGATTACCTTCATATTTACATGCGACAAAATGGGCAAGTGGATAGCCTTGCTAAAGAGGCAAAGCAATTGGATCAAGGCGGCATCATAATTAATGGGGTACTGTCTTCCCAACCTTTACCTTATGTACATGAAGAAAACTCCACAAAATCCGATTAAATCCACCTCAAGGGGTCGAAATCGTATAACAATAATTGGCATGAGGCAAATTCCAAAAAAAATGATATGCGCATTAACAAGGGTCAAATTGACACATCATTTAGTGAAATGAAAGGTTCAACTAGGGATGGGAATCCGCCACATGTCCGCATCATGGTAACATGTGACAACAACAATTGTGACGTATTAAGGCCCCCTCACGTACCCTTGACACAAAGTTGCATCATATACCCTCACATACCACGCTACTCTCGCGTGATAACATTTAAGCAATTCACATCTGAAATGATGTTTCTACGTGGGAATCTTACTCTAGCTTCCAAGAGTCATTCCCTTTGAGCTCATTGGAATTTTATCCCACGTAGGAGGCTCGACTAGGCAATTGGTTCTTGCAATGATATCCCCTAACATTGCATTCATGTTGAGCATGGTAACACTCTTTCTTTGGGAATATTTGGGAATTTAAGAACAACTAGGATAGATCAATATTTGCAAGTGACAACAAGAAGTTTTGCACTTGGATTTGTGTTGAAATCACCAACATAATCTTAGTTATGTGGCGTCACAGTTGTTATTTTTAATTGAGTCCATTTTATTATAATTATAATTATAATTAAACATAATATAATATTTTATGTCTCAATATTTCCCCATACTGGATTGTAGAGCACTTCTCCACATAATTATTAATTTATGATATTATACTTTTAATTTTTTTGTATATGGTTATTTGGTACAATGTTATCATGCTACTTACAAAAATGAAAAAATTACATGTCCATTGAAAATAATGCATTATAATATGATTTTATTAAGCAACAATTTAATGTTATTCAATCTCTTCCATATGAAATGAAAGAAGTGGATTTGAAGAAAGCGATTTTAGCTCAATACATGTGGCAAAAATGATGAAAGAGTCTCAACCACCATTGAAAGGCTTGTTTGGAGAGGATCATTTTGGACAACTTGCAAATATGGAATACCAATGGATGTGTGGAATGATGTACAAGAAGAAAGACAAGTTCCTAAAACTAAAGATGTACATGTGGAAGATGATGAGTTTGACATATTAGAGAAATGTTCAATTTAACATATAATTGATGAGTTATATGTGTAATGTTTTGGCCATTAAAATTTTAAATTAATAATAAATACATAGTTTTTGTTGTTTTATGGTCAATCTTTCTAATATGTTTTTTACCATATTATTTGGTTTAGTTTTTGTCTTTGATTTTTATGTGAGTCATTACTTGAAATAAAATAATATTAAATATTATCATTTTTATAGGTTAAATATATAAAATATGAAAAAAAAAATATTATAGTTTTTTCTTTTCAATTTTTAACATAAAAATACCTCATTTGACATGATATTTTAAATCTGACATAATATTTTAAACAAAAAAAATACTTCTAAAATGTATATGTGTTCCATTATAACTAGCATACCCTTATACATGCCCATGAAAATGGCAAAATAATTTAGGAATGTTTTCATTCTAATAAAACCTTTTTTTTTAAAGAAATTTGAGAATGTTATTTTTATCAATCCAATTTCATAATTTTAATTTTAATTCTACAAAAAACTAAAAAACCAATCAATATGGAATTGAAAATTAAAACTAAATAATATGTTTAATAAAAAAAATTCTTTCATTTTAATAAAATAATAATATCATTATTTAAATTTAATTGATAAAAATATTAGTTTAATTTAAATGGTAAAAAAAATTTGAAAATGCTAGATCTATTGTCCATTAAAAATAATAATTTTAACAATTTAAAATTTCAATTTCAATGAATATTTTATCACTAAATTTAAATAACTACAAATCCGAAAAAATCAAAATCATTAAATTAAATGTTTCATTTCACAAACCTCACCTTATTACTAATAAGGTACATTAATTTCACATATTTATGATTTTCAAGAAAAAACTTCATACACAAATTTTACATTTAAGCTTTGGGATTAATGGTTTAGCCTATCTTCCATGAGATGTTTCACCGTAATTTCATAATGGCTTGAAAATCATTAAATTAAATGTTTCATTTCACAAACCTCACCTTATTACTAATAAGGTACATTAATTTCACATATTTATGATTTTCAAGAAAAAACTTCATACACAAATTTTACATTTAAGCTTTGGGATTAATGGTTTAGCATATCTTCCTTGAGATGTTTCACCGTAATTTCATAATGGCTTTTTCAAGCTTTATGATACATTTATAAATATACATATACTTTTCGGTTAAAGTATTGAGTCTAATTTAATAAATTCGATATGATAAACATTATTATTAAATCTTATTTGAAATCTTTCAAATGGTAGAACTTTCATAGTGGCTTTATAACCTTAGGATACATTTATAAATATTCATATACTTTCGAGTTAAAGTATTAAGTCCAATTTAAAAATTTGGATATAACAGACATTATTATCGAAGCTTAATTGAAATCTTCAAATGGGAGACCTCTCATCACGTTTTAGGTTAGGTGTTGAATTTAGAAGACCAAAGGACAAAGGCATTTATGTATTCCAAGGATAAATAACCCTAATAAGACCATATCAAATATAGTGAATTGTAAAAAGATATTATGATTGATCTTAAAAAAGACATCTTTAGATTGCATTTTCATTTATTATTTTGTTAAATCATGATTAAAATTAATTAACATTATTTATCATATCTTATTGACAAATCAATTTAGAGAGGAGACTTGGGTAATTTGGAATATGTTTTTCAGTTTCATTCTGTATTGAAGCTACTATCTAATAATAGCAAAATAAGTTAGAATGAGTTTAATGAATTGAATTGTATCTTACGTGATTATACTCTACATTCACTTCTAAAACACGATGGAATATCAATAATATATAGATAAATATAGACACACAATTTGGTCAGGACTTTGGTTCAATTTTGTTTTCCTATGCATAAATTCCAATGGCCTTGTTTCGTCACTTTCATTCCAATGGGATTAAGAGCCGAGGGACCCAAAGTTTCTTTTGGTGATAGGGTTCACATCAAGGTTTTTACATATATTTATTTCAAGCCTTATGTTAAGTAAGGTGTTGGCACAAGACCATGATTGTGTAAAGGCATTTAGTAACATGACCAACAAATGCATGTCGATCATAAAACCTAAGATATGAGCATGGATCATGTAAAGGAATATGCAGAACTGATAGTGAAACACACACAACATCTTGATATGTTTTGTATATTATTATGAATGTATAGTTACAGAATATAGTTACAAATAAGTTACGGAGGTTAGTATAACTTACCAACTCCTGTAATCGTATATCAATTAGTTAAGGATGTAATTAGCTTATTTTCCTTAACACTCCCCTTTAATTACATCTGATAATAACATTAAATAAAACTATCACCAACTTCTCTTGGACTAAGATTTCTTCTCATCTTTGATGGTTTACAATGTATTAGACTCCCCCTTAATCATAACTTAACACTCCCCTTTAAACATAACTTTGTCTTAACCATCTCACATTCCCCTTTCATTGAAGATTCAACTTCTTCGATTCAACATCAAGCTAGTATACGAGTACACCTGACACCCTCGTATCTACTCTAGTGGTTCATTCAACAACTTGACACCACATCCTTTTTGTGCATGGGAGGGATACACCATGTGCTAAAACGCTACCTGTATGCCTGAATAACAAGACTTACAACAAACTTGAGGAGATCAACTTGCCTATGTCTAGACATTAACAACAAGAACTAAAAACTCTATGGGGTGTCATGTACAACCGATCATGCACCCCCAAATTACAACATTTCATGTTTGGGTAGCCATCTTGCTCCATTTCCCATAAGATATTTTTCCATTGCTTTCTCTCCACCACTTCACAATGGATTCTTAAATTTGTTGGTGAATTCACACCAAATTTTTTTCTTGCAGATTCAATCTCTACTACTTTCTTTTCTTCTTCTCTCTCTCAAATTTCTTGTGTTCTTGTTTATCAGATTCTTCATGGATTCTCCACAATTTCTCACTTCTTCACAGCTTCTCGACTTTCTTTGTTGTTTCACTGCTTCTTGGGTTCTTTGTCTTGTTAAACACCATCTTCTTGTAGACCAAAGATTCTATTTTCTTAATCGCACACAATGATTCTTTCAAAATTTTCTTAATCAATGTTATCTTCGAGTATGTGGTCCTTTCCTTTCTTCATACCTTGCATTGAACTCGGACAATTCTTTCTTTCTCGGGGTTTACTCCTTCTCTATTAACTTTTTTATGTTCCTAATAACATTAATATGTCAGTCCTTGGTACCGTGGCACATATTAATCCTCACAGTATTCATCCCTCCCATGGACAATGCTTCAAGCTACTCAAAACAACAGGGAGCACAATCTCGCAGTATTCATCCCTACCATGGCCAACACTTCAAGCTGCTCGAAACCATAGGAAGCACATTCGTACACACTAGTTTCATGTTTCTCGACTTCATTGTGGATTTAATGCTCCACATAATGACCAACATATCATGTGATTCGATCCTCTCATTGTCTCCTTATTGAATTGAAATAATGTAGCTTCTTGGCAAATAAAAATCATACCTCCTTATTTAATTAAAATAATGCAGCTTCTTGGCTTCTCACGCTTCTTACGTCTTCGCAGATCTTCACAACTTCTTCTACTTATTTCCTAGCAGCTGGAAAATTCAATCTCTTGTCTTTATCGATCCACAACAACAATACTCTTCATTTGTTTAATCACCTATCCACACAATACACAATCCGTTGATCCTCTCTCATACTGATATTTTCTTGCTTGATCATCTTTCCTCCTTAATTGTCGATCTTGATTTCATTCTTGTCTGATCCTTTCTTGGTTTATCAATCAACTCAAGAAAGCATGACACAAGTTGCACCACTTTAACACACTAATTTTATTTCAAAGCTTTAAATAAAGCATGACACAAGTTGCACCACTTTAATACACTAATTTTATTTCAAAGACTTAAATACTAGAACTCCACCAAATTTTGGTAAAATCCAACAACATTCTCTCTCGTAATTCTTTGGAAAAGAATGATGAAACATCATGGGGATAATCAAACAAGCCAGGGCAATTTTTCAATTTACTTGTGTAACATTCTCAATGGCCCATGATACTCTCACGCTTCTTGCTAACTGTATTCTTCTTACATACAACAATTCTTCTTTCGTACAAACAATCGTTCCTTAATACAACGATTTCAATGAATCTTCTTAATGAATTGTCCACGCCAGCGTGCCTTGCATCGACGTTTTCTCCTTATTGACCTCTTGTATTTCTTGGGAATGAGCCTATCTTGCATCCTTTCTTAGCGCCTTTCTATCTTTCTCCACGATTCCTTCTACATTCATGTTTTGCACACTCAAGCTTTCATATCTCTGGGTTCCTAGGCCCTCTCGTGAGGGAGTCAGGCCCAGATTCGCTATGATACCATGTAAAGGAATACACAGAACTTATAGTGCAACGCACACAACACCTTGATCTGTATTGTATATTAATATGAACGTATAGTTACAAAATATAGTTACAAATAAGTTATAGAGGTTAGTATAACTTACCAACTCCTGTAACCGTAGATCAATTAGTTAAGGATGTAATTAGATTATTTTCCTTAATAGATCACAATGGAGGGGATTTCATTGAAACTTACCATTATCGGCACGAGATTCGAGCAGGCGACCAAAGTCCTTGAGATCTGTACAGGGAGGAGTGATTTTGTTTGGAAGGAAGACTGATATTTATTATTCTAATCTGAGCTAAGTCGCCCATTGGGAAGGATTTGTAATTTTGGGGAGGTGAAACTCATGATCTCATAGGAAATACGTGAGCGTATAATGAAGCCCCTCTTTATTTATTCTTCTTTCATGTGCATCCCTATAGAGAGAGCGAGACTTAGGTTGTGATTTGTTGTTATTTAATGTTGTTCGAATCTTGCTGCGGCCATGGTCTTCCCAACAATGTCCCCCACGTGAGATACTCTTTAGACATAAAGCAGTCAAAACGCCAATTCACCAAATTGTTTACATTCATCGATCGTTGGGGTGAAAAATTGGGGCCTGTTTTGTATAGAGTTTGGGGTCTGAATCCTATCCAGGGTGATCAACCTATGGATCCTCCTCCTTCTCGATGGAATTTATGTTGTTTGTGAAAAGAGAATGATGTGGAGTTTGAGTATGTGTCATTGTTGTCATTGTGGATGTTGCTCTGTGTCATTTCTCTTTCCTTCCTTCTTCTTCCATTTTCAATAGGATTTCCCCCATTGAAACCCCATCCATGTTGTTTTTTCTTTTTGTATTTATCCATAAACACATCCAGTGAGAAATCATTTAATAAGGGTTGGGGTTGTGGAGTGGTAGGTAGATTTGAATGAACGGCGTGAGGATGTGGCATGAAGATGATTGGTGGATTTGATTTGGTTTCATGCTTCTGAGGTGTAGGGGAGGGAAAATAGGTGCTTGATTCCATTAATGTTCACCCGTGGAGGCCATCGGACGAGGATGCACATGCAGTGAATATAACTCCCACAAATACAACATAGAAAAGCAATCAATAGTTCAGTCGGTTTCAAATTTGAGGGCACATGAAACAATAATATAGCAAAGCAAAGTGATAAATAACTCAATTGGTTTCAAATTTGAGGGCATATGAAACAATAGCTCAGTCAATTTCAAATTTGAGGAAATATGAAACAAGCAAAAGTCAAAGCCGGCACGAAGCCAGATGAAAATGCTTGACATCTTGAGAAAACGCTTGACAACTGGAGGTGAAAATGCTTGACAGATGGAGGTGAAAATGATTCACAGTTGGAGGTGTATAAATACAAGTTGGTTTGGTTGACCGGTTTTGCATGGTGGTTTGGTTAATAGGTTTTGCCCATTGACAAGTTTTGGGAAAAATCTCTTCCTATATACACGCCTTCGTCACAAATATACATACCTTTGTCATAATTAACACTTAAATGTATATTTTTTTTGCCAAATGTTTAATATTAATTTTATTTAGTTATATCAATCATATATGCATTGATAGATGCTTAAAAAGTGTTAACAATTTTTTTTTTTTAATTTGTATTTATAATGTATGGCATCATAAATGAATTAAAAATGTATAATTAGATGAAAATCATAACTTTGAAAAATAAATGACCTATAACATTATTAATATTTTTAAGTCAAAAACCTCAAATTTTGAGTTTGAAAAACAACATTAAAGCAAAAAAAATTTGAAAAAATATGAAAAAATAACATTTAAAAAAATCAACATTATAACTAAGAAGATTAAAAAGGTCAAAGAAGTACCTAAAAAAATGGTACTACCAATAACACCACTTTTTAAAATGATGGTAAAACTGACAACTAGATCTCTAAAAAATGAGAACTCTATAAGGTTCTCATTGATTTGATATCTATGTTATGGTAAAGAGTCTTACTCCATAAAAATATTGAAAATTCCTGATAAATGACCCCTTGTTTCGGTTACAAGGCCATAGCTCGTCTAACCTATGCACCCCACAAATGATGTTATTTTTCCAACACCTCAGATAACTTTGTTGGTCTCCCCAACTTCACACATCACACTATCAATTTCCCCATACCATAGCTCTCCTAGCACTCATAATAACTCATAGCCCATGTACAACAACACCTTGCGAAGTTATGGTATAAAATCATAATATCACATACTATTACAGTTAGAGATGACGCTACACTATTCCACTTCATCATAAGTGTTATTATCATAAACATTTACATCACTTAAGTATGAGTATGCCCACCTCTTGAGGAAGTTACCCAATGTTGTTTTCTATGCATCTGACCACCCTATAGGGGAAGACGGTAGTCAATAACTACATATCAATCCTGCTTCACCATATATATTCCGTAGGAGTTTAATGTCATGCAAACATTAATACTTATCATAATATCAAACACAATTTCACATACCTTAAGTGTCTCACATAACTTTGGGTTAATTTACCATGTAATATCGTTATAAGGAATCTCAACTAACACCAAGAAACTCAATACATTTTCTCTCTACCTTTTTATCTTCCCAATCAATAATATCGATCAAGTTTCAAACAAATGGGATATCAACCGATGTGTCTCTTTGTATTCCCTTGGATATGTAAAATCATTTATATGCTTCCCCTTGAATGAAATTGAGTTGGTGATGTAGGATATGGTAGTAATATTTAGTTCTTCGATTATAAAAGTTTATGTTCCTTGTAATCATTGTGTATATTCATTTATGTTAATGGAATGTTGGAGTTGATATTATATCCCAATTTATCATGCCAATTATGTAGGTTGTTATATTGATGTCCTTTTCATAAATGAAAAGGACTTATATCCCATGAGTTTCATTCACACGAATCTTTTGTGAAAATAAAATTTTGTTTTCTATTTTTGGTGCAACTTTGAGTGCAAACCTTTCTCATTATCAATAAGTAAAAATACTTTGTTTTCATATGGTTTTATTGATTGGTTTACTTACTATGGAAAATCAAAACCAATTAATAAAAAAACAATTTCATGATTCTTGATGTGCCATCTACAACCCAACATTTAATAAAATACAATAGCAACTAAAAAAATCGTATTTGCAAGTACTTACACAAGACTTAAAATCTATTTGCATGGTCTTTGTCAAGCATTCTAATTCAAATTGTCATTTGAGAATGAATTCTACTCTTGAATTGTGATTGCACCACACTTAAGCAATCAATCATCTACACATTCAAGAAATTACTTAAGCATGCTAAGTAATTTAACAAAATACATAGGGTGAGAATGTGTTAATACACTTAAAGAGATAGTTGTAGGTGTAAACAATGTGTTTTTTTGTTGTTATCTTGCATACAAATGTAGGGGTGACTAGAATTACGTTGTGAGTTGAAGAATGTGGAAGAATAAAGATAAAAAATGATTGTAGGGGACTAATTACACCTTATATTGAATATACACAATAGTCCCAAGCAAGCCAATGATTCCATCACTTAATAAAGGTGATATAAAGTGTGGTATATGCAACTAAACTCAATTAGTGGTCCATCAAACAATTATTTGATGGAAGAGAATTCCCAATAATACAAAAAATTAGGCATGGTCCTATAGAATGTGATTATCATATCGACAAATAGAGCCATGAATGACAATGCTATTATGGGTAAATTAGATAGTGCACAACCATTATTTATACCAAATATCAAACCAATAAGAATTGATTCAAATTTTTAACAAAGTTCATAGGAATAAATCTAACCCAACCATGCAACCATATTTAAATCACACTGCAATTACATGCACCATAAATAAAAAGATTTTCTTAACTTGGAAACCCAAATGGGAAAACCAACATTAGATTGGGTTTGATTCTTACTCAAGAAATTTAGTACAAATGATGAGATATGAACTTTTAAATAAGTTTTCGATGCATTCTTAGTCGTGAACAATATTTGAAAATGGCTTTGGCTCATGGATAATCTTCTACTCATGTATGGATAGGCTCAATGGCTCCTTCATCCTCAGATCTATGAGCAAATGATATCTCCAAGCTCTCTTATTCTGATGTTTCTGTTCTTCTTCCAAATCTTAAATTATCCCTTGGTTGTGGATGGTTGTTCTTTCCATCAAGCAATCATTATCTTTAATAGAGTTGCCTCAAAATTACAACCATCAAGGTTATGGATTTCACCTTCTTGAGGCCTTTTGATTTCAAGTTGAATACCAACTTCAAAATTTTTTCAAAATTTTAAATTATAGATTTTGGATGAGGGGTTAATATTTCACATCACACCTCCCCATTCAAACGATTTTGGTCCCCAAAAGATTCAAATCATAGATGTAGCATGCTATGTTATTTTCTAGCACACTCTATATTGGCTTCTCGACACTTCATTGATTTGAGGATTACAATGCAATGGATTCCATTAATTCTCTAGTATTCTTACTTATCTTTTTCAATTATTCAAGCAATTTGTAGTGCTTCCAAAACTATCTTCATAAACCATGGGCAAGTCGTGGCTAACTTTTCACTCATCCAACCTTTGGTATATTCCTCTAATGTTATTGTTTCTTCGTCTCTAATTATTCCCAATGCCAAAACCATTTGTGGACTTGTTGCACAAGATGAGGACAAACTATTAATATTCAAGTCCTCTTCTTCCATCTTCAGAACAATCCTTTTTGGGTACTTTCCAACTTGTTTTCTTGGTCCCCCAAGTGTTGGTGTAGTTTTAGGTGGTGGAAACATCCCTTGGTTGCCCTCTTTCAAGCTTCTACAAGAAATTTGGAGTGATGGCTTGCTTCCCTTCCTTCTCCCATTCTCTTCAAAGTTTTGGAAGATCCTTCAAGATCATGGATTCAATGGCTCTGATACCAATATGATTTATAAATGAGGGATTTATAGCCCACAAGTTTCATCAACACCAATCTTCTATTGGAATAAAAATATGTTCTTTATTCTTGGTGCAACTTTGAGTGTAGACCCTTTTGTCTACTCTCATCAATAGATATGAAATATTATGTTTCCATATTGTCTCATTGCTTGGTTTACTTGCTATGGAAAACCAATACCAATCAACAAAAGGAAAAAGGAAAAAAATGTTTACACAATTCCTATTGTGCCAACGACAACCCAATAGTTAGTCAAATACAATAGAAGCTAAGAGAATTATTTGTTTACTGTTCACAAGTGCTTACAAAACACTTGAAATCTATCTACATGGTATCTATTAAGCACAATGATTCAAATTTACATTTGAGAGTGAATTATCCTCTTGAAATGTTCTTGCACCACACTCAGGCAATCAATCTTATACCCATTCAAGAAATTACAAACACATACATATGGATGATAAGTAATTTAACAAAATACATGGGATAGGGACATGTTAAGCTACTAAAAAACATGGTTGTAGGTGTAAACAATGTGTTTAAAATGTATCGGGTGGATAGAACTATGTTGTGTGTTGAATCCCATGGTAGAATAGAACCAAAGAACAATTGTAGGACAATAATTATGCCCTACACATAACACACATAACATACACAATAGTCCCAAGCAAGCTAGGGATTCCAACGATTAATAAAGGTCTTCTAAAGTGTAGTATATGCAACTAAAATCACACTAGAGGTCCATCAAATAATTATTTGACTAAGGAAAACACCCAACAATACAATAAATTAGGCATGGTGTTGTAGAATGCGATTTTCATACCAACAAAATGGGTAAATTAGATAGTGCTCAACCTTTATTTATACCGTCAATTAAACCAATGGGAATTGATTTGAAGGTTTAACAAATCACACATGCATAAATCTAATATGGCAATGCAACCGGATTTCTATCACACAACAATTACATGCAATATAGACAACAAATATGTTTTACCATGGAAACCCAAATGAGCAAATCAAGGTTTGATGGTATTTAGTTCTTGCTCAGGAAATCTATTACTAAGCGTAATATGCAATCTCAAATAATATTTTGATGCAATCTTACTCACTAACAATATTCACATATGGATTTGGTCCATGGACAATCTTCTTCTCATGCGTGGACATGCTTAGTGGCTCCTTCATCCTCTAACCTTTGATCCCTCTTCTTCTAATACTACCTTTATTCTTCCTAAGCTTTAATTCTCCCTTGCCCATGGTTGGTTGTCCTTTCCATCAAGCAATCATTATCTTCAATATGGTTTCCCTATAATGCCAACTGTCAAGGTGATTTGTTTTACTTCCTGAGGATTTTCACTTTTTGTCTTCAAGCTGATAGTTGACTTCAAACTTTTGCAAAAATTCAATTACAAAGTTTGGATGAGGGTTTAACATTTTAGATCCATTTTGGTTTAATGGTTCTGTAGTTTGATTTCTTAAATGAACTTGTTATAACTATAAAATTGTGTGTGAATGAGACGTTTGTAGATAGTTGCTATGGTAGCACTTAATTTTGCTAGGAATATCCTTCACCAATTCAATTTGATATTAAATCATTTGTTTTATAGATTCTTGATTTACTATTGCATAGTTTATAGTTAAGACTCACTCTCTGATTCAGAAAGATATGGAGGATGGCATGCAAAGTTGCATTGGATTCCATGAGACCAAAGTTGCAAGCCTTAATATGAAATTTAGGTCTATGGATGGTCAATGTTGAATATTTCCCATTTTTTGTGGAGCTAGACAACTTATATAATGAATTTGTAGGCTACAATTTCAACACAACCCTCGAGAAACAATTTAGATCAAAGTTTGACTCATTCACAAGGGAACTTGTTGCCAAATCTAAGATCTTCTCTTAAAGTGGAGATTTCACCCTATGATGGAAAAATGGATGCCCTATGACTAAATGATTGGCTAAGGCCATTAGACTCTTTTTATGAATTATAGAAGTTCAAGGAAGAATATTGGGAACTTTCCTAATAAAGTTATGCAAGTGCAAGATATATTTTCTTTGGTGGGAAAATTTATGCTAGCACATATTATAATTTCTCGGTGCCATGAAAGATTTGACTTGGGATGAATTTAAAGTCTCAATCAAGGACAAGTTCTATCTTGTCAATTATTTTAAGGAGCAATAATGATAATATCAATATGTAACTATGACGAAAGTTTAGTCAAATGGTAGATGCCTATATCCGATAATTCAAACACTATGTTTTTTATCTCCTAACGATGGACTAAGAAACTAAATTGGACACAAAGTTCATTATTGGGTTGATCACTCCAATTTAGAAGGATTTGAGATGTTTAAGATCAGTTATTCTTCAAGGTGCTTATCAAAAGGCTAAATTAGAAAAATCTAGAAATGTTAGAAAATTCTAACAATTCTATTGTCTTAAGTTCTAGGAAAGGGAAAAAATATGTTATTAGAAATATAGTGCAAAAAACAAACCACTTAGTGGACCACATAATGGAATACTAAAACCAATTTACTTGGAGGACAAAGTGCATCAAAGAAGAAGGATTTAGTTCCATATTTATCTTGCAACTATAGAGACCATGACAAAAATAAATGATGAGAAATCAATGAAGGGATTCACAATGATAGTTAGTGATGGCTTTATTATCAAATAGAGTTTCTAAGTATGGCCTTGCTTGTCTTACAAACTATAGAGATCATTAAAATAAAAAAAGTGAAGAACTTCACCAAATATAGATCTCATTAACATATTTGGGCATCCTTATAACATATAAGTAGTGTCCCAATAATGTCTAGATGCGAAAATCATCCTCTTCCAACGTTCTAATAACATCTCATCAATGTATTTATAGTACCATTAAATTTCAATTTATATCTTGTGAGAAACTATATAACATCTAAATATTGTCTTAAGTAGTGTCCTAGGTAAGTTATATTAAGAGGTTTGTGTGGGTTACATGAGTTAGGTAGTTTGGTGGGTTTTGAAAGGTTGTATTGTCAAGTAGGGTAGTGGGTTGGTAGGTTATGTGGGTTTGTGGATTAGAAGGTTAGGTAGGTTAGTGGGGTATGTTAGGGGTTAGGTGGGTTAGTGAAATTTATGGATTAGGAAGGTTAGTTGAGTTAATGGGGTAAGTTATATGTGCTTGTGGGGTAGGCTATGTAGGTTAGACAAGGATTAATAAATAAGGTGGGTTAGCTTTTGGTGACTTGTAATATCATAGGTTAATGGGGTAGCTAAGTTAGCTATGATAGGTGGATCACAGAGGTTTGGTGGGTTAGATCAATAATATTTTAGGTTTATAGGTTAGGTGGGTTAATAGGTTATATATATCAGGGAGGTGGGTTGGGTAGATTAGTGGGTTATGCAAGTTTCATGGCTTAGTGGAGTAGGTTAGATATTTTAGACATTGGTTCAATGGATTAGATAGGTTAGTGGGTTATGCATTAGTGGGGTGGGTTAGATGGGTAAGCGATCCAGATTATTTTCGGCATGAAATGAGAGCGGAGATAAAATAAAGAAATGCACAGAGATATCATAGATATCCAATAATATAATAGAAATGTATCATATATGCAACCATAAAAACAAAGATATAGTAATACACAATTTTTTATTAATGAGCGAAAATGTATAAAGACTGTAAAAATACAGAGTGACAGACTCGCTAGAATGGTGGAAACTTATCTCTAAGAAGAGATGTGACGACTACTCGCATTTGCAAGAAGATGATTGTTACAATGAGGCTCTAAGGTCCTTTTTAACATTAGGAAAATCCAAAAACCTAACCCCAGAAGATGAAAATCCAAAAGTTTTGTGGGCCCCGATGGAGGTAGTTGATACGTTAACTTCCTGGGGGCGTAACTTTTGCATATGATCTCCGTTTGGGGTGCTCGATACCTCGTTAGAAAGATCTATGCGAGGAATACAATTTTTGTGTGAGCAACATGAAGGAACTTCCATGTTGCTCCCTGTTTTCCCAAAAAACATCATTTAGGGCCTTAAAATGGCTCTGGAGTTCAGGACCTGAAAAACTGCTAAAAATAGTAAATTACCAAAATTGCCAGAAAACTGTTTTGAGCCAGTTGGAAAAGGTGAGTGGTCATCGGTATCCAACTGGATCAGTAGGTTAAGTATGTTAGGTTATGAGTGTGTTAATAACCTACTCCATATCCCACTAACCTATGACTAACCCATATTGAGTCTAATCCTTATCCATTAACCTACTAACATCCCTAAGGGATAACCAACTAGTAACCCCTCCAACCCTTCAAATCAAAACTATAAATCTATTGGCATATTAATATAAGGTTAGAAAGATAATAAGAAAAAAAATTAATTTTACACTAATTAGTATTTTATCCATAAATAGAAGGAATGAAAAAGATTGAGAAAGTCCATAGTTAGCAACATTGATTCAAGTGTGAAAACACATTGTCCACTAGCATTTTTTTTTTCATTAAGAAAAAGTATGAACATATTACACTATTTTTCCTATAAATTTACTTTGGATGGATTGCTTGCGTTTAGTTCACTATTTGCATCTAAGTCATCCTCTTCTTAACCCGATGCAACAATTGTAATAGGTAGCTTCTCAGAAATTAGTTTTCTTCTAGTTTGACAATGAAGAACAAGCCATCTATTTTCATCCAAGACATCAAGTTGACTAAAAACATACTTGTAAAGTTTTGGAAAAATATACAATTCAACATTTGTCATTAACAATTCTCTATATGTGTTAAAGCATATAAGTTACTATCCCGGTCACGCATAACGTATATCCTATCAAATATGCTAAACCATTTGCATTTGGAAAACAAACATTTGAAGGATCTATAGTCCAACTCAATAATATCTTGAAGGTTGCCAACATTTATTTTCCAAGTAACAACTCCCAAGGAAAACCCCCACGTACTTCCCCTCATTTAGAGGATGGTACCTAGGGTAAACCCTAGATTCTTCATTGGATAATGCCAGATCAACAATAGGGCTCGAAGTTGTTCCAACAATTTACTCATAATGATCTCAACATGTCATTAACAAGAATAGAATCCGAGCGGGGAGGATAACACTCCACCCCACAACCACATGAGCTAAACCTAATTGACATAAGGTTGCCAACATATTCAAGTTAGCCTTGAATTTATTTTCTTTCTCTTGAACTTTCATGACTTGTTTGATCAAATGTAACAAACACTCCATCATCACATGTTTTTTTCCATGATATACACCATTGACTAAAAAATGATGATCATATGCTAAGTTGTACGACATGCTTGTACCTTCACGAGTCAACACGTATACATCAAAATCAACAATATTGGTCTTGAAATAATACATAAATGATTATACCTTAAATATATGTACTATATCTCATATGTTACATGCTTCTCTATTGTATCTAATTCCTACGTTCAAGTCATCTTCATTTTCTTTGTTGTTTAGACCCATTTTATAAATATTCTTCCTCACCCACATGTTCCTGCACTTTCCGTTCCATTGATCATGTAATTGTGAAAGGAGTGGAGTGTGAGGATTCAATCTTCTAAATTATTTTATATCTTAGTCTTGTCGTCTTTTGTGCATCTCATGATACATATCCACCCATTTTTTGGTTACCTCCTTGTAGTGCCTCATTTGTTTTGACTAGTTTGACAATTTGGATTTTATTATTTGAGGGAAATTTTGTTTACAAAATGACTTGGTTTATTGGCATGTGTTATGATGATTAAACTTAAACTCCTTATATATTTTGATTGGTTTTAATTAAATTTTCTGAATGGTTTTTAAATTTATGATTATATGATAACATAGATGGATAAAATGTACATTGATATGATGTAATTGATGATATCAACTCACATGGTTTTGAAATATTGTAATGGATGGATACATATGTTTTAGATGCATTAACTTCCAGATGTTATTGATGATTTACCTAGTGGGACATGAAGCCATAGGTGTAAAGTGACATGGGATTTATGTTCATATTATTTGGACTTTGGATTGAGTGAGGAAGTTAAGACATGCCACATGATTAATAATATGATTTAATTTATGATTATTGAATTATTTAATGCGTTGACTTCGGTCAGTGAAGGCATAGGGGATATGCTTTTTGATTAGTCTAGGCATGGGTAATGGGGTTGTAAGGAAGTTGTACTTGGTATCACTAGGAGAGAAGGAACAATATTCTCATTTCCACCTACTAGCACTCCTTTCTGTGTTCCAGTATGAAAAGTTCATGATGATTTTACCTAGAGGTTGCATGTTTCCATGAGGTTAGGTCACAAATTCTATCACTCATTATATTTAGTTGAGGGGGATGCAATAAGGTGGCATCCTTATTCCTTAGTGACCATTAGTCTATCAACAAGGTAGTGACAAGTTGAGTTAACATGATCTCAACAATTGCACCAATTCCCCCACCAAACTCTGTTGGATGCTTGAAGGGTATGTGTGAACATGACACCCTTGGTACTTACTAAAAGGTAACTCTTAAAGGGCATGGAGAAACATGACACAATTGGTATCAATTATAGTTTTTATGCATACACGGAAAATATGTTTGATTAAACATGAGAAAATATGTTTGATTAAACATACACATTTTATTTAATTTGGGAAAAGTTAAAATGCATGATTGATTGAAAATATAGCTTATTACATAACTATGAGAAATAAAATAGCTCATTTAAAAATTAATTGAAGATAAATGCATTTATAAATGAGCATGAAATGAAAACAAAATAATTTTATTTAACTAGAAATTAATTACTAGCGCACCCAAAAATCAAGGAGAAGAAAGGGGAACAAGGAATACAAATTCAAATAGAAGTGTGGCAAAAGAAAAATGGGCTTCTGAGATATTAAAGAGAGTTATTAACTAACAAGACTAGTGGCTACATGTGCTCCCACTCAAATAGGAAAAGGGGAGGAGATCTAGGGAACATCTATGAGTAAAAATAGGAAGTGTAGTAGTTGGGTAAGGAATATTCACTATTTTATATTTTTAAGTATGAATTTACTTGTGTACTTGTGCATGTGAGTGACACATTGGTGGGGGAATAATATGTAATTAGTGAATTAGTAAATTACATTTTTGCATGAGATTGACAAGTGGCTTGAGCCACAAAGCCTATAAAATGAAGGCTTGAGCTAGTGAGCTAACACTTTTTGCACCCTAATGTTGGATGGTTTCCATAATACTAAACCTTTTATTGGTGTTTGTGGATGAGTTTGATCTGTTGGAGAGTGGCCTTAAGGTGGGGATTTTATCCGAAAAGATCTTTTAAACGACAATGGTTGTGTTATCTTGCATGAGTTAAATTACCATTTAGGAAACTAATGAAAGAGGAAGAATTATAGAATAAATATGACATACATAAAGAAATATACAGATCTGAACATAAGCATGAAGAACAACAAACCATAAAACACCAAAGTGATAATGGAGTTAGAAAATCTCGCCTACGTCTCCGGGCCTTTGTCTCAGTGGGTGAGGCTTTCTTATTTCTGTTCAAATCTTTAAAAGTACATCACAACAGTGCCAAAAAAGTTACAAACTGATCTGGTCTTGTTCTACCAGATATTTAGAACCCAACAAAACTGACGACACTGAAATCAGATGAACAAAGCTCCCAGAAATGGCCCACAAAGGTGCTCTCCTCAATGACTTCCCTGCATAAAAAAATGGCTTTCGCTCAACAATTCTTTAGCATAAACTTGTTCTGAACATCCCTCTTCATGGCTCCAAGAACCTCTGGTTTAAATAGGTATGAAGTTGGTAACCATCTCCCAATTTCTCCCCAAGATCTGGTCTAAAAAAGGGTCCAATATCCCCCAAAAATGACCAAAATCCCATAAAACTGCGGCAAAATCATTGTAAAATATTATAATATGGTATAAAACCCACATTTTTGTAAATATTCAAGGTGCAACCCCTTTTATGCAGGCTACTGGTCACATGGCACGCTCCATGTGGCCTCGGGCTAAGTCCTGGTGCGCTGCTCCCCTAACTGCTCTGCTCCTAGTCATGTGGTGCATCCATAGGGCCTTGAGCTAGTATACATGCACCCAAAATTGTTTGATTAGCCCCCCAGATCTCAACCTATGGTTACACCCCTGGTCGACGGGCCATCTCGACTGACCGTGGCTAACCCTTAACCTCCGCGCCAACACCACTTGTAGTAGCCTTATAAATTTAACATCAATTAATTACAAAAACATAATAGTAACTTCTACTTGATTTCAGAAAATTCAATAATTCCTTTTAATTTAGCACATACGCATGTTAAATTTATCAACAAATATTAATTTTATAACAGAATAAAACAAATATTTAAATTTAAAATACCTTGGTCTGATGCTAACCCTCTGCTTTCCACTTGCCTTGTTGACCTTCCTGCTGCTGCCTTGCCTAGCTTGAAGCCACGGACCAACTCTGCACAAAATCGAGTTTCCACCCTGCCAACTAGGACAACTACCTAGCTCCAGGATACCATATGGATATCCTGGCCCCCATGCCCAAAACCCCCAGCAAACCGATGCCCCCTGTACTAATCCTCCCAACTACAGAACTCAAACTGTCCTCCCTCCAAATCCCAGAGAAACCCTCGTAGAATGATAATCCTCTTTCCAAAGAATGCCTTCCACCGTAAGGCTTTCCCCGTCATATTCCCCCTTCATCGACTCCCGCTCCTTCATTACTTTCCTTATCCATTTATTTATTAGCTTATCCTTTCGTATTTATTATCTTATCTTATATTTAATGTCCTATCCCTGCCCAAATACATAAGTCTTTAACAAATTAAACTTATTAACCTCTTTAATTCTTTACTTAATTAATTAATGAGTCAATTAATAATTAATTAGTCCTTGACAGACATGAACAGGTAATAATTAATAATTAATTAGTTAATATTATTTAAGAAATAATTATTGTTTAGCTAACCTTTAGGACAATTATATTATTAAATTAATTATAATTAATAATCCTATACATCTATTTAAGCAGGGTCATTACATACACCCACCCTTCAGGAAAATTTGTCCTGAAATTAAGGTATCTTATGGTACAAAGGAAAAGAAACATGGTTCACACATTCATACCAAGTAACAGACATTATCAGTAAGTAAGTCAAGAAAACTCATACATACTAGTGTATATGTACAAGAAATGAATGTGTAGCTAGTACATACAAGTCTCATGCATGTACTAATAATCAAAACTATCATCCTTTAGTAATTTATGTATGCATCAAATCCAGTCAGCAAGACTAGTCTTTTATAAAAGACAACAAACCAATCAATTGTTTGAGAAATCCTTTAATTACTATTATCCAGTTCAACAATTTTATTTAAACAACTGTGGTTTAGTTATGTAATAATGAATATTCATATATACACATTTCTCTTTTTTTTTTTTGAAGGGAAAACATTAAATTCCACCATAAGACAAATATCCATACCTTCTCAACTATTACTA
>JASDQU010103699.1:312337-338072 GCA_032191745.1 Picea mariana
GGAGGCTTATTTGGTGTAGAAGGTCCCTTTTTTGGTGGCATGTTGGCCAAATATCACTTTTGAATCTTGATTTTGAGGCGGTTCTGCTAGACAATATTTATTCTGTTCTATCTCCCAAGTTTCGGCCCTTCTGGGTATGAAACTTTCTTTTAGGTAGTTCTCTGATATTTCTTCTTTGCAATTCCACAGGTCTGATCAAAATTGGATGTGCCAAGTGGAATTTACGGTAAATTCCTCACAACTTGTCGGTTTTTGTCCTTTCCAGGAGATCTCACTTGTATAGCATGCCCCACACAAAATAATTGATATCAAATTCTAAAACTCACACCTAAAATACTAAAGACTATCCACGATCCAATGCAACCAGTCCCACTCAATTTGGATACTCTAGAAAGAAGTTATGATTGTTTTACCTGGAACACCTTCTTGAGACTAGTCAGATACCCTATCTTACACAAGGTGTATCTACAAATTTAATATGATCCAGAATCTGAAATTTTTACCACAGATACCTTACTGATTTCTGTAAATGGCCTCCATATTTTAGGGTTGGAAACGTTACAGAAATATTTTTATAGTGAAAATGCTGCAATGACTCATTTCAGGATGATTCCAGAACTCTATCTTGTACAGGCTGTATCTCCAAAAGTATAAGGCCTCAGGAGATGAATTTTGAACCCAACGTACCTTGATCCGTCTAATAAATATATTCCAAGCCGTTCCTTCTGAAACATTGTAGAAAAAAAGTTATAGTGAAAATTCCACAGTGTCTTAGATGTAGCAGCGAAACCCCAAGACCTTGAGATCTGATACCATATGTTAAGAACCAAAAATCAATATAGCATAGAAAAACCTCAGGAAAAGTACTCCACGCCTTGAAAACGAGATAATTTTAGATAATAATCCTCTTCGATGGGGCAATCTCCTTTTACCCCACTTAAATGTTCAAGTACAAGATGATTCAAAATGAAAATGTCTCCTTGGTATATATAGGAGACTAGGAGGTATAATTACAACTAATGGCCTAAAGCCGACATAAATAAAATAACATTACTAATATAATATGCCCCAATTAAGGGGTAATGAGCCAATATTAGGGCTTAACAGCTTGGGTATGTATTCTCAAGGAAAAATCAGAAGCATTTAACAAATTTAAAGCTTTTAAAACCCTTGTTGAAAATGAAATAGAGACAAAAATCAAATGTCTTAGATAATACAATGGTGGTGAGTTCACCTCAAAAGAGTTTGACCTCTTCTGTGAAACTCATGGATTTAAGACACAATTCTCTATTTCCAGAACACCTCAACAAAATGGGATTGCTGAGAGGAGGAATAGAACAGTCCAAGAGGCTACAAGGACTATGCTCAATGAAGCAAGATTATCTGATGGATATTGGAGGGAAGATGTAGGCACAGCAATATACATATTAAGAAAAGGTCAGCTCAAGATTAATATTAATAAGACTCCTTATGAAATATTGTTTGGGAGAGATCCTTCGGTAAAATACTTCAAGGTCTTTGGAAGTAACTGTTACATCAAAAGGCTTGATGAGAATCTTGGAAAATTTGATGCTAGATATGATGGATGTATCTTTCTTGGATATGCTTCTACCAAGAAAGCATACATATGCTACAATATTATATTACATAAGATTATTGAGAGTGCATATGTTAAGGTGGATGATTTAAAAACAATGAAGATCAAAAATCAAGATACCATACTTGACAATGAAGATGAAGATGATGATGAATCAGTTGGTACACAAGCAGAAGAAGAAGAAGAGAATACATAAGAAAAGGAAGATATACAAGAGGATGAAATGGATACCAGAGAAGAAGAGGAAGATATTCGAGAAGAAGAGATAATAATCCCCAAGAAGAGACATAAAGACACCCTCAAGAATAACTCAAAAGAATCATCCTGAAGACCTGATTATTGGAAATAAAAGCAATGGAGTGCAAACAAGAAGACAATTGTTGTATCAAACAAAAATAACATTTTTGTCACATATTGAGCCCAACTCAATCAAAGAGGCATGCAACGATGAGAATTGAGTCAATGTTATGAATGAAGAATTGGACCAGATTGAAAAAAATCAAACTTGGGAACTAGTTCCAAGACCAAAAAATAAGAATGTCATTGGAACTAAATGGGTTTTTAAAAACAAAGTGAATGAAAATGGGCAAGTAATTAGGAACAAATCCAGATTGGTATGTAAATGGTATGCTCAGGTTGAATGGGTAGAATTTGAAGAAACCTTTGCACATGTGGCCAGATTCGAGTCAATTAGGATGTTCTTAGTTTTTTCCAGCTACAAAAAATTTAAAGTATACTAGATAGATGTCAAGTTAGTATTTCTCAATGGAAACTTAGAAGGGGAAGTCTATATTGAGCAACCCAAAGGATTTCAATTAACTGACAAATGAAACTATGTCTGTAAACTAAAGAAAACACTCTATGGGCTAAAACAAGCACCCAGAGCATGGTATGCAAGGCTAGATTCTTATTTACAAGTACAAGGCCTCAAAAGAGGACCAACAAACAATAATATTTATTGTAAAATTGTTGGTGATAGCATGATTATTATGGAAGTATATGTTGATGATATTATATTTGGGAGTGATGATGAAAATATGAGTAAGGACTTTCCTAGGAGGATGCAACAAGAATTTGAAATGTCCTTGTTGGTGAACTGAATTTCTTTCTAGGATTACAAATAGTACAATACAAAAGGGGAATCTTTATCCATCAGTCCAAGTGTGTTAAAGATATGCTTAAGAAATTCCATTTAGAGGATTGCAAACTTGTTTGTACACCTATGAGAATAGGATGCAAACTAAGCAAGGAATATGAGTCCAAGGTTGTAGATCCAAAACACTACATATCAATGATTGAGAGTTTACTCTATGTAATAGCTTCCAGACCTGATATCAAGCAAGTTGTTGGAATGGTGGCTAGATTCCAAGATGCACCAAAATAGAGCCATGTTCAAGCTATGAAAATAATCTTTAGGTATTTAAAAGGAACCACAGATCTTGGTTTGTAGTACCCTAGCAAGAATTCATTCTCTTTAATGGCGTATTCAGATGCATATTGGGAAGGTTGTGTAGATGACATACAAAGGACAAGTGGAGGAGAAATCTTCTTGGGATAATCATTGGTAGCTTGGACAAGCAAGAAACAATCCTCAATTTCTCTGTCTACCATTGAAGATGAGTATATTGCAGCAAAAAAATGTTGCAAACAAGTGGAATAGATGAAACAAACCTTACAAGACATCAAAGTAGTGTTTGAAAAACCCACTACTATCTATTGTGATAATACAAGTGCTATAAGTCTCTCCAAGAACCCTGTCCAACATTCCAAAGAAAAACACTTTCCAATAAAATACCACTATCTCAGAGATTAGGCTGAGATAATTATTTTCACAATTTAATTAATTTCCCATTAAAATAGGACGACTTTAATTTAATTTTATGGAAGTGAAAACAAATTTTTAACCATGTAAAACACCTCTAATTTTATCTTCATTGTATCATATTTCCAACGATATAAATTTTGTGCAAATCCATCGCTCGGATCTCAATAAATGAGCTCATGAAGTTGAGTTGTCATGCAGGCCCATTAAAAATGAACCTGAATGATATTTTAATTTATGAGAAAAATGTATCAACTTTCATCATTTGAATCTTGTACAACCATCTTCTACATTGAAATACCTTTCCAACGGTATAAATTTTGCGCGATTCTGACACTCAGAGCTCAAGTTATGGCCTCTGCAAGATCAACACTCAGCGACTGTCGACCAAAATTGATGGGCAAATGTGGGCCCTTGGATGAATTTCGTGCTTTCCTTCATTAAATTCGACTTTTTGGTTTAAAAGTCTATCCCACATGCATTGGGATATTATATTCTTCATGATATATAATATTAAGTGTTTGATACACAAGTAGCATGAAACACGAGAAGAGAAGAAACTATGGAGCTTGGAGGATTCGACCCTTGGAAAATTGTTGAATATAATAATAAATTTGTATGCCTTGCCAACCATCAATCTGCATAGTCAACAATGATGAGTTACCCAACCAAATTTTTCCACATGTCATCACTTGGTAGGCCAACAATATGCCACATGTCATCCAATAGAATCATGCCATGTGTCACTTCTTGTATGTTGCCATGTGTCTCCTTTAATTAGATGCCATGTGGCACCATCCATTAACTACCATGTGGATGTATCTCATTGGTTAATAAAGTTCCATGTGTCACTTAGATATTTTCCTCATATAACTTAGGACAAGAGACATATTATTAAAATAATATGGCGGGTTTGTCGGGTTACATGAATGTAGAGGTAGGTGAGAATCTTAGAAATCACCTAAGACATAGTAAGAAATAAGTGTGGAAATTTCTAAGTGTTAACTAAAGTGAAGAGGAGAGGAGAATTGATCGAACGGACTTGCACCTAATATATGAAATAACTATCATATCACCAACCCGTGAACCGACGATAACTCATATATTTGTCTAAGTGTTGGAGGAGTTACATAGTAAAGAGTAGTAAAAAAAGTTGTGTGCATTATGAAGGTGGCGGAAGTCAAAGTGCATTATGAGGGAAGCGGGGTGGCCCAGGACCCCACCCCCTTCTCCTCTCTTTTGAGGCTGCTTGATCTCTCGGTTTAGGATCATTCAATACCTGAGTCAGAGCGACACTTTAGGTCCCTTCTTGGAACCTGAAAAATTCTATCATAGGTCCTTTTTTTCTTGGAACAGGTTGTGTGGCACCCGCAAAACCTCTCCTTAGCGCTTTTCAATTTTTCATGCCAACATCACTAGCTCTCTATGCTAGGCTCCCCTTAGATGTGACCATAGACTACGATCGTGGGTTAGCTCCCTTCACAATTCTGTGCCTTGAAACTTGCGTGAGCTGCTTACTCCCCTTTCTTCAATTTTCGAATCGGTGAATCCTTTAAGACCAAATCTACAGTCCATGTTCTCCTCGCACTCGACGACTATGATCAAATTGAGAGTTTGGACTTCACAAGTCTTCTCTTCTATAAACTCCTTCCTTCTTGATTGTGTATTAGCGAAGTGTTGATTTCTCGCAACGTGTCCTATCTCGATGGACGACTAGGATGGCTTCAACTCTCAGCTCTTTGGGTATCCTCCTCTTTGGCTTTCCTCTGAAGGGTTCTTCCTCCAAAATACGTGGATCTCTGGCATGCATCCTCCTAGATCTAATGGTCCAGAATCACCTCGCACTTCTCCCTTTGCGAAGTTGAATTGTTCTCCTTGTAATTCTTCCGAAGTCTGACTCCTCGAATAGTCGGATTTGCTTTCACCTGTCTACCTGGATGATGGATGATTCTACGGTCTTTGGGACTTTGAAAAGTCCTCGACTCCTTTTCAAACTTATCACACTTCTTCCCTTTTTGAGACTTAGGATATTCTCGAACTTCTTCTGCACTCCTTGCAGAGTTCTACGTAAATTCTTCTGCGACTTTGCTCGGCTTGAAAACCTTCAAGGTTCTCAGTTCCTCTGCATCCTTTAGTGAATTTTCTCTTGCCCTCCTGGAAACTTAATGCCTTCCTCCAGATATTTGTAAGATTAACTTACAATATCCTTGGTACACTCCTTTCACTCGACTCAGCTCTTCGATGACTTCTCCCTTAGCCTTACAGAAGGTTTTAAGGTATATCCTTGCCTTTGTCAATGCACTCTTTCAAAGCCTTCCTGTCTCATAATGTTCAGTAATTATGGGATTCTCTTAAGGATTCCAACACTTCCAACCATGTTTCTCTTGTACGCTCTCATACTTGCTCTATGCTCTCTTGGCAGATTATTTCAGAGTGTTCAGTAACTCTGGACTGTATCTTCCCTTATACAGTCTTTCCTTCCTGAGGTACTTAACCACCTTGAAATTTCCTCCCGAGTCTGTGAATTATCCTGTTGTGCCCTCCTGGCAATTTCTCTTCTGACTCCATTGAGTTCAGACATGAAATCCTTGCATTGGTTCACAGAGTTTCCTCGCTCTGTCACACACTCCTTGCACTGAACCTAGAGAACCAGACTTAATTCAACACACTTACAGATATAAAATTACATCTCTATCCCTGTAGATGATTTCTAACATTCATCTACAATTCAAATGCATACCATTGATATTCATCCCCCCCAAAATCCATTACACATAAATTTATTATAGGAAAACTGTCATTTTTCTATTAATGGTGGAATATCAAATTACAAATGTTTGAGTCCGGACTGCAACTGAGTCTCGACCCTTTGTATTTATCTCCCTATCTCCTATGCATCTGTGTCTCATCCTCTATCTGGATGCCTCTCCTTTCTTTTTTTTCTACTGGCAACAATACAAGAGTGTATACATGAGGGGATCGATGAGCTTCCCTCCAAGCTAATCTAGTGGTGTCAAATCACAATTCAAAAATGCCTGACTATCGAGGCAGATTACAATGATGGAAATTTTCTCCAAATCGGATACAGATCCATTCTACCATTAACCACTTAATGACAACCTTATCTCCAACTTGTGCGAAGGCACAATTTGGCTCTTCCATCTTGTCAACATTAAATGCCCGGATCACGCTTTAGATTCTCGAAGGAAAAATGAGAGGGTGACACCTCTTCCTTCCTCGAATGCACACCATGCATGTTAATCGGCTGGTGTCTGCTGAGGTGGAGTGATTCTCTTGAATCATACTCCACTGCTATGAAAATCATGAGATCCTTCTCATGAGCTTTCCATCTTGGCTAAAATCATCCTAGATCCCAAACTTTCTCTTGGAGTTGTCTTTCTGCTCCTCTGTTTCATTGTTGCTTCTATTGCATCTTCCCTGCTGCTTATGTAGGTTACTTTCTGTCCATATTCCCCTTGCTGATTGCTTCTATTGATAACCCCAACATCAACCTCCTTACCTCCTCAACCACCTCATCCAACTGCTCCATTGGTCGGCTGTTCCTTTGTAGACTAACTTGCTGCACTTCTCTCTTGTCAACGGGTAGATCACATCAACCACCCATGCTATTTTCTTCATCTCTTGTGACCTTAGTTGGACACTCTATTGCATTTCCCATTCCTATAGGCCTCTCATCATTGAGATGTTGTCCAACTTCTTCCTCTAACAGATTTTCTCCTTCTAGCTCCGCTTGTGTTGGTTCAACCCCAACTTCCTTCCTCTTCTCCTCATGCTAGTATGTCTCCTCTGGCATGGATATCTCTTGGAAGCCACCTTCTTTTTCTGTTTTTCCCAACCAATCCTCCAGTGCCTTCAACTCCATTTCCCACTGAGTGAGTAACTCAACTGGGTGCTCCTCGGTTAGGATAGATCTCAGTATCTGCTCCTCCTTCTCCATGATAGTCTCAGCTTGATTTCCTTCAGTTGCATATGCAACGTCTATTCTAGCCTCTCCTCGGCTACTTGGAAGGAATATATCGACTCCTCCAATGACCAGAAYGGTCCTCTGATCCTTCTCCTCTATGATGAAAGTTTCCAACTTGTCATCATCTTCTTTCATGCGGCTTACATCTCTGCATGAATCTTCATATGGATGCAACCTTCCTTCCACCTCCTCTGTATCTGTCAACAACMCTTGCTGACACAAACTCTCAACTGAGTTCATATCTTCTCCCTTKCCCACATGGAAATTGAGGACGTCTCCTCTGCCCTCTTGGTAGTCTACAAGATCCACTGATCCCTTCTCATTTCCCACTTGGAAACCTATGAGATCTATGCCATACCTCTTTCCCTTATGACTGAGGTTTTCAACATTCCTCAGCCACCCTTTTAACACCTGTTGCTTCCTCTTGAACAACAACTTTTGAAAAATCCGCTTAGATGTCCTCTTCAAAGGCAATTCATACCTCCAGTGCACCTTTTCCTCTTGCTGCATCTTGAATGCTAGCATCTCCATCTGGGCTCAGATTTCACTGAGCTCCTTGTCCATCTCCGCTTTTCTTTTCTACGGGTAGACTTCTCCTCGACCATGCTCATTACTTCCAACGATCATCTTGCTTTACCTACAACTCACCTGGCCATTTTTCATCTACCTCACACCTTGCAACAACTTTAACAGAGTATCACACTCTGTCTCCTTTTCCTATAGAAATCAATTTTGCAATAGGCTCTAATACCACTTCTAGTGTAGGACCCCACCCCCTTCTCCTCTCTTTTGGGGCTGCTCGACCTCCTAGTATAGGATCGTTCAATACATGAGTCAGAGCGACTCTTTAGGTACCTTCTTGGAACCCAAAAAACTCTATCATAGGTCCTTCTTTTCTTGGCGTAGGTTGTGTGGCACCCACAGACCCTCTTCTTAACACTTTTCAAGTTTTCATACCAATGAAGCTAGCTCTCTATGCTAGTCTCCCCCTAGATGTGACCACATAATACGATCGTGGGCCAGCTCCCTTCGCGACTCCGTGCCTCAGAACTCTCGCGAGCTGCTTACTCCCATTTCTTCGATTTTTAAATCGAAGAATCCTTCAAGACCAAATCTATCATCCATGGTCTCCTCGCGCTTGACGACTATGATAAAATCATGAGTTCAGAATTCACGAGTCTTCTCTTCTATCAACTCCTTCCTTTCTAATTATGAATCAACGAAGTGTTGATTTCTCACCACTTGTCCTATCTTGATGGACGTCTAGGATGGCTTCGACTTTAAGCTCTTTGGATATTCTCCTCTTTGAATTTCCTCCGAAGGGTTCTTCCTCTGAAATATGTGGATCTCCACCATTCTTCCTCTTGGATTCAACGGTCCAGAATCACCCCACACTTAGCCCTTCGCGAATTTGAATTGTTCTCCTTGCAATTATTCCGAAGTTCGACTCCTCGAACTCTCGGATATTCTTCCACCTATATACCTAGGTGATGGATGATTCTATGGTCTTCAGGACTTCGGAAAGTCCTTGACTCCTTTGCACACTTATCACACTTCTTCCCTTTTCAAGACTTAGGATATTCTCGAACTTCTTCTACACTCTTTGTAGAGTTCTGCACAAACTCTTCTGCGACTTTGCTCAACTTGAAAACCTTCAAGGTTCTCAGTTCCTCTGCGTCCTTCAGTGAATTTTCTCTTGCCCTCCTGGAAACTTCACGCCTTCCTCCTGAGCTTTGTAATATGAACTTACAGTATCCTTGGCGCACTCCTTGCGCTCGACTCAGTTCTCCGACGACTTTTGCCTCAGCTTTACATAAGGTTTTAAGGTATCTCCTTTCCTTTATCGATGCACTCTTGCAAAGCCTTCCTGTCTAAGAATGTTCAATAATTCTAGGATTATCTTAAGGATTCCAACACTTCCAACTATGTTTCTCTTGTATGCTCTCGTACTTTCTCTATGTCCCCCTGGAAGATTATTTCAGAGTGTTTAGTAACTCTGGACTATATCTTCCTTTATACAATATTTCCTTCCCAAGGTACTTAACCACCTTGAAATTTCCTCTTGAGTTTGTGAATTATCCTGGTGTGCCCTCCTAGTAGTTTCTCTTCTGAATCCACTGAGTTTAAACATGCACTCCTTGCGTCAATTCACAGAGTTTCCGCGCTCTGTCGCGCACTTCTTACACTGAACCTAGAGAACTAGACTTAATTCAACACACTTACAGATAGAAAATTATATCTCTATCCCTGTAGACAATTTCTAACATTCATCTACAATTCAAATGCATACCATTGATATTCATTTCCCTAAATATCCATTACACATAAATTTATAACAGGAAAATTGTCATTTTTCTATTAATGGTGGAATATCAAATTAAAAATGTTTGAGTCCAGACTGCAACTGAGTCTCGACCTTTTGTATTTCTCTCCCTATCTCCTAATCATCTGTGTCTCATCCTCTATCCATATGCCTCTCCTTTATTTTTTTTCTACTGGAAACAATACAAGAGTTTATACATGAGGGGCTCAATGAGATTCCCTCCAAGCTAATCTAGTGGTGTGAAATCACCATTCAAAAATGCTTGACTACCGAGGCAGATTACAATGATGGAAATCTGCTCCAAATCAGATACAGATCCCTTCTACCATTAACCACTTAATGGAGACATTATCTCCAACTTGTGCGAAGGCACAATTTGGCTCTTCCAGCTTGTCAACATTAAATGCCCGGATCACGCTTTAGATTCTCGAAGGAAAAATGAGAGGGCGACACCTCTCCCTTCCTCAAATGCACACCACACATGTTAATTGATTAGCACGTCCTGAGGTGGAGCGATGCTCCTGCATCATGGGGATAAAACATACTCTTAAGAAATATCACCAACGCACCAATCCATGGTAAGCCATAGTAAATAAGACTTCATATGGAAAGTATATAATGGATCGCGTGAAATATGGAAAATATGAAAAAGGAAAAGAAATATATGGGAAATAAAAGGAATTACGTGAAATTTGGGAAAATAAAAAAGGGAAAAGGAAAGAAATGGAAAAATGAGATAATGAAAATTGAAAGGAGAATCAAAAGAAATGGGAAAATAAAGGAAAAGGGAAATGAATGTGAACTTGGAAAGGAATAAGAAAAAATGGTTAAGTGTGGAAAATGGTAATGGGAATATGAAAGTAATGAGACAATGAGAAAAATGACTAAGTATAAAATGAGAGAATGAGTAGAGGTGAAGGGAAAGGGGAGGAGAGAACATGTCACTTAGAACATTTTTCATATTTCTTCTTGTAATACCTCCATTGGATTCCTGGACAAAAGACTTGGATTTTGATTATGAAAAATGCATGGCGAAGCTGATACCAATGGATATGCAATGAACATATAATAGTTCAAAAATATTCATCTTCCAATATCAGTTTTTTATTAAACCAAGAGAGGGAAAATATAGATGACCAAATTTTGGTCAACAAAGATGACTTGGTTTATTGACATGAGTTACGACGAGGAAACTTAAATTCCTTAACTATTTTGATTGGTTTTAATTATAGTTTTTGAACGAGTTTTGTTTATGATTATATTTTAACATGGATGGATAAAATGTACATTGATATGATGTAATTGATGGTACCAACTCACACGATTATGAAATATAGTAATGTATGAATACATATGTTTTAGATGCATTAAATTCCAGATGTTACTGATGGTTTACTTAGTGTGACAGGGAAAACACAGGTGTATGTAAATGTGGGATTACATCGATATTGTTTGGACTCCGAATTGAGTTAGGAAGTTAAGATATTGACCCGAAAAAGATCTTTTAAACAATAATGGTTAAGTTATTTTGCATGAGTTAAAGTACCATTTAGGAAACTGATGAAAGAGGAAGAATTATAGAAGAAACATAACAACCATAAGACAATATACATATATGAACATAAGCATGAATAAAAACAAACCATAAAACACCAAAGTGATAACAGAGTTCGACAATCTCGCCTACGTCTTCGGGCCTTTGTCTCAGTGGGTGAGGCTTTCTTATTTATGTTCAAAGATTTAAAATTACATCATAACAGTTCCAAAAAGGTTACAAACTGATCTGGTATTATTCTAATAGATCTCTAGAACCCAACAAAATTGATGACACTGAAATCGGATGAACGAAGCTCCTAGAAATGGCCTGCAAAGGTGCTCTCCTCAATGGCTTCCCTACATAAAAATGGCTTTGGCTTAAAAAATATTCAATATGTACCTGTTTTGAACCTCCCCATGGATTCAATAGCCTCTGGTTTATATATGTATGAAGTGGGTAACAAACTCCCAACTTCTCCCCAATATCTGGCCTAAAAAAGGGTCCAAGATCCTCCAAAAAATTGACCCAAATCCCCTCAAACTGCTGAGAAAATCACTAAAAAATCATAATATAAAGTATAAAACCCACTTTTGGGCAATTGATTAGGGTGCAACCCCCTTTTCACTAGATCTTGTTCACTTGGAACACTCCATGTAGCCAAGCACTGAGTGTTGGGTGCACTAGTCCCCTGGATTCCTGTCCCTCGGTCGCTTTGGTTTCCATGTGCCCTTCTCTCGGAGCTCCACGCGCTAACCCTGCCAGAATAGCCACTGGTCGCAAGGCTATGGTTACACCCTTGGTTAGTGGGCTAGCCTGACTGACCAGGGATAACCAAAAATCTTCATGCTAGAGCCCGAGTCTATGGTGAAGTCACATGGTAAGTTACATGCTAAGTATACGACCTCGGGCTAATATCGCGCCAACCGTTTAGGAGTTTAGGTCTAGTCATATTGCAATGGTCATATGCAAGGTTTTGCGCTAGGGTTGGGACTAGGCCCCAACCCTACCTCCGTCTGAATAAGTGGAAACATATAGTGGTAAGAACCATTGTATAGGCGGGCTGGTGCTCGACCTATGTGAAGACTCTGCGCCCATGGAGGTCACGGTTCGAACCCGGTGGACTCTAATTTTTTTTTTCCAAAAAATTTAGCCAATGAATGGGTTCCATGTGGCAACCCATGACTGGGCCACATAGAACCGTACCATATGCCAATAGTACTGACACATGTCAGCAGATGATTCAACCATTTGCCAGCCACATTTCTGTCACGTCAACATCCACTGTACCTACCACTGTACCTGCCACGCAAGCTGTACAGACGTGCCATGTGTCAACCTTGCAGTGGTGACACATGTCACTCCCTGACTTGTCCACGTGTACTTGTCCAGTCAACAACCTATCTACGTCATAATTCTAATGCACCCTTCCATGTCAGTTGTACGATCGTATGGTCTGTATAGTCAGCTGCCATGTGGTACATCATCTTTTTTTTTTCTCTATTGTTTGATGAAACAAACAGATCACGATATCTTTTGCATACGACGTCCGTTTGATCCTGTTCAAGTTGCATTGGGTTCGTATCGACGATGCCTACACAAACGTTCGTTTTGAAGACATTCTGAGAACTTTTATTTTTAGGTCTTTCTGGACCCATTTTTGTCCCGAGATCCAATTCTGGATCACACCTCCCCACTAAAGACCTTTTGGTCCTCCAAAAGGTTACTGACAAGTCATCAAGTGTGGCATAGGCCACCCAACTTGTTATCTATCTTTGAACTTTGTCCTATGCACCTGTCTCATCAAGATCAACTGTAAAATAACCATGATAACTGACAACATATTGTTAGCCACTTGTACTCTGTCACATCTTACTGAAGCCACTATCATCCATGTTGACAACATTACTAATGATAACATCATAAATATGACTGCAAATGAGATGATATGTTTATAGTACTTTCATGACATTAGCTTATCTTGAAGCAAAGTGTGATTGATCTTCCATTCTACAATCATCTCTTGTTCTTTCTTAAGATCGATTACTTGATTTGAAATAATTATAGGTGAGTTTCTTTCTTGAGTTTACTTTATTAATTGTTCCATTGTTTGAAGAGATTGATTTTCTTTAAAATGATGAGCATGTACAACATATTATTGACCTGTTTTGATTGAGTGATATTGATTCTTTTCCCTATAGAAGATTTCTTTATGATCATACAAGTAAGGATTGCCCAAGACCACTCCACATTCATTAAGTGGCACCACATCACATGTTACCTCGTCCACAAACTTATATGAAATTGCAAACTTTAATGTGCATTGCTTTGTTATGTGCAATTGATGATTGTTGCTTATCCATTTAAGTGTGTAAGGCTTATGATGCATCTGAGTGTTTAATCCCAATTGTTTAGCCAATTCTTATGAAATCAAGTTAGATTGAGATCCACTATCTATCAATGTGTCAACCTTAGTATGTCTCATTATGACCCTTATGTGAAACAATTTACTTCTAGAATCAAATTCATCACCAATTTCACCTGTCAAACCAACCAACCAATGAGACTTTAGATTCATCATCTGAATCTAATCCCAAGTCTGTTGGTCGTGTTGCTGCTACAACTATTTGACTTCCTTTCTTCTCTTTGAACCACTTTGGTCTCTTCTTGGGATGCAATTTCCAACGATGGTCCTCATCATGCCCTTCTTTCTTGCAATTCTTGCAAGAGGGATTCTCTTCCTTTCTGGCTACTGAATTTTCCTTCTTGCCATTCCACTTCCTTTTTTCCTCTTTCCTTGAAGACGATTCCCCTGATACACCTACCCCTATTTTCCTTGCCTCAATGTATGTAGCTTGAATAGAAACCTCATCAAGATTAGTAGGTCCAAACATAATTACAATGTTTTGTATATGTGAAGGTAAACCTCCTATATACTTCATAAGAGTTTCTTGGGCATGTAAAGGAATATCTAACATCAATGCCATATTACGAAAACCATCTGTGTATTCTTGCATTGTTTGTACTTTTCTTAGTTTAAGAGCTTGCCATTCAATTAAAGCCTTCTCTTTATAACCCAAAGGATATAATTGATTTCTAAGTGCAGAAACAAAAACTTTCCATGATGGAAATACATTACCCACTTGTTGCGTGCCATTTTGCAACTTTCTTTGCTACCAGATGAGTGTTGTTCTTGCAAGTCTAAGTGATGCCAACTTGATTTGAGTTGCCTCATCCTTGATCTGTTGCACACTGCAATAAACCTCCATCTGTTTGACCCAATTATTAAGTCTCTCTACATTGACTTCACCATCATACCTAGGTAATTCAAATTTCACATCAAGTTTTAGTAAAGGCATTTCTTGTTTATGTTTATGGACATGTTTTCTTGCAGTGGATTAAGAACTTGAACTTGAAGAAGAAGATGATGATGGAGAAGAAGGAGGTGAAGAAGGAATTTGAGGAGGATCCTCTCCATCTTCACTTTTGACCTTTGAAGATTCACCTAGATTCTGTAATATACCAGATATAAAATGTATGCAGAACAAAAATAAAATGCTAGTAATGGTAGAATAACAACAATATAACCGGAACATTCACCACAATAACATTGAAATGATATAATAATAACAACAGAAATAACACTTTGAATCTGAAAGTAATGTTCACACGCCTCTTTGAGGGGGAAACCTCCAGTTGAGCAGAGCTCTATTACAATAATATCCAAGCTAGGGTTCTCATACCCTCGACTCCTATTTATACTAAAAAGAAGCATCTAGAGGAAGATCCTTCTAGAAGTAGAAGCTTCTATTAGGTCTTCTTACATCCTCCTTATTCTATTTTATTGAAAGGCCTTATTAATATTGAACTTTGTTACATACAAATATATTGTTCTACCTATGTGCGGGTTAGGTCCCTAACATATCCACCCCCTTAAAAACAACCTTGTCCTCAAGGCTTGAGATGATGAAATTGCTACAGAATGGTATCTGGTTCCCAAGTGGCGTCTGCTGGAGTTGTATCTTTCCACTGGACTAGCACTTCCTTGATGGTTCTCTAATGTAGGCGATTCTCACGCTGGTCCAAAAATGCTTCTGGTTGTAGCCAAATGGATCCTTCTTCAGCTAACTCTGGAAGGTTGGTTTGAATTTGGCACTTAGATCCAATCACCTTCTTTAAGCATGAAACATGAAAAACATGATGTAGCTTCAAATGGTTGGGCAAAGCTAACTGATAGGCGACTTGTCCCACATGCTTGAGCATGATATAAGGACCATAAAATTTGGGCACTAGCTTCTGAAAATGCTCGGCCTTGAGGGAAGTTTGCTTGTAAGGTTGCAGTCGAAGAAACACCTGATCCCCTTCTACAAATTGATGTTCAGAGCGACCTTGATCTGCTTGTTGCTTCATGCAATTCTATTCCATGACAAAATTCTCTTTGAGGGTACGGAGAATAGCCTCTCGGGCTGTAAGTGTTAGTTCAACCACCTAGACCTTCGAGGCACCCGGTAAGTATGAGAGAACTGAAGGTGGCTTATGTCCATATACTGCTTCAAAAGGAGTCATGCATGTAGTTGTATGGTATGAAGTGTGTTACCACCATTCAGCTAGGGGTAACCATTGCACCCACTGATTTTGTTTTTCTGAGGAAAAACACCTCAAATATGTTTCCAAACACTTGTTGACAACTTCTATTTGGCCATCAGTCTGGGGATGATAAGCTGTGCTGAGATGTAATTCTGTGCCTTGCATCTTGAACAGTTCTTGCCAAAAATTGCTTGTGAAAGTTGGGTCGCGATCATAAACAATAGAGTGCGGCATGCCATGAATCTTGAAGACCTGATCCGTGAAGATTTGAGCCACCATGGATGCCGTAAACGGGTGTTGAAGGGCGCATAAATGAGCATACTTGGAAAGGTGATCAACAACCACCATGATGATGGATTTATTTCCCGATTTGGGTAAGTCGGTAATAAAATCCATAGAGATATCCTTCCAAATAGCAGGTGGAATCGGGAGAGGTTGTAGTGTGCCTGACGATTTGACTGTTTCTCCCTTGTTGCATTGACACACGTCACATTTAGCTACAAAATTACGAATGTCCTATTTCATACCATCCTAGAAAAAGGAACGTTTGACCTTGTCATAGGTTTTGGTGAACTCGGAGTGCCCTGCTGTGGGTGTAGCATGAAGCTCAGAAAGTATCATGTATTTAAGCTTTGGTTGTTTACTTAAATACAAACGACCTTTGTATTGAAGTTCCCCATGGAGCCAAGAGTACCCAGGGGAAGTTGGAGCATTGGAATGCAATTGCTGGATCAACTGCGAACTTTTGGGATCTTGTAGCCATTCCTGGCGAATGGCTTGGGGCCAATCAAGTACAATGAATGAAAGAGAAAAACGGGATCCTTCATATTCATATTTTTGGGAAAGTGCATCCGCAACCACATTGTCTTTGCCTTTCTTATAAATGATCTCATAATCATATCCAAAGAGTTTAGTCACCCATTTTGTTGTTCGGGGGAGGAAATGTGTTGTTCTAGAAAATACTTGAGGCTTTGATGGGGTAAGGTGGATCCATCCGGCCCTGAAAAGAGAAGGTCATGCATGGGTTGGGCAGCCCTCCATGTCCTAGGGTGAAGGCAGTAAATAAAGTCAAGGGTAGGTTTGTTTCATCCCATCCCATCCCGGGTCTCTATAGTTGGTCCCTCCTAAGGGATTCAATTCTCAAGTGGTCCAGCCCAGCCAGGGCTAACAGGTCTAAGTATGAAGGTGGATAGGTTGTATGATAAGACAAAGATAGGGTATCTTAATTTGGAACCATTGCCCTAATAGATAAGGATGCCACATATCCACGACATGCAGAATAGCCAACATTTCCTTTTCATAGATGGATTTGCCTAGATTTCTTTCAGATAGTTGCTTGCTGGTAAAGGCCAAAGGGAGAACCTCTTGCATAAGGACAACACTAATTCCTTTCCCAGAGGAATCACATTCCAACACAAAGGTCTTTGTGAAATCGGGAAGGGCGAGGACTGGAGTGGTGCACATGGCCATCTTCAAGGTTTGAAAAGCTTGAGAAGTGACTGGAGTCCAAGTGAAAGAGTTATTTTTGAGGAGAGCAGTGAGAGGTGCTGGAATCTTCCCATAATTCTTAACAAACTTGCGATAATACCCTGTTAAGCCTAGAAATCCATGCAAGCTCTTAAGAGTCTTTGGGTGAGGCCAGTCTTGCATAGCTTCAATCTTTTTAGGATCCACCCTGACGCCATCTTTGCCAACTAGATGACCCAAGTATTCTACTTCTGAGGCGCCAAAAGCACATTTAGACTATTTCAGGAAAATTTGGTGCTGAGAGAGTAGATGGAGAACTTGATCCACATGAGCAAGATGGTCTGTCCAAGTTTTTCTATAGATGAGGATATCATCAAAGAAAACTAAGAGAAAATGGTGGAGAAAAGAATGGAAGACATGATTCATGAGGCTTTGGAAGGTGGAGGGGGCATTACACAAGCCAAAGGGCATGAGAAAAAACTCATAGTGGCCCTCATGAGTTCTAAAGGCAGTCTTGGGAATATCTGCCTCATTCATACGTATTTGGTGGTAGCCCAAACGAAGATCCAGTTTAGTGAAGAATTGGGCGCCACTCAATTCATCCAGGAGGTCATCAATGACATGAATGAGGAATTTGTCTTTGATGGTAAGTTTTTTGAGGGCACGAAAGTCAGGACACATTCTCCAAGAACCTTCTTTCTTTAGGACCATGACCATAGGAGACGAATAGGGGCTCATACTAGGGCGGATAACACCTGCATTAAGGAGTTCCTGGACCATTTTCTCAATTTCATTTTTTTGGGAAAAGGGGTGACGATACAGATGGATATTGGGAGGAAGGATTCCTGGTACAAGGGGAATGGAATGATCATGAACACGACGGGAAGGAGGGAGGCCTTGGGGAGTGAAAAAGACCAATTGATGTTTAGAAAGGATGGCTTGGAGGTCTTGCGGTATCGAGGGTGTCTTTGTTGGTTGTATGGCATGGAGTTGGGCGATAACACCATAATGAACCTTTTTGAGCAGATTTTCCATGCGATTGGAACTAATGATCTCAGATGAACTGACGGTGATGCCTTGGAACTTATATTGGTGGCTCTCTTGGTTGAATTGCATGGTTAAGTCTTTAAAATCCATGAGAATGGGACCCAAAGTCCTTAGACAGTCTGCACCCAGCACAATGTCACAACCTCCCATGTCGATAGAAAACATATGGGATTTTAGGTGGTAGTCACCAATTTGGATATGCACATTTTCACAACGCCCTCCACATTTCATGAACCACCATTGGCAATCATGATTTGGAAATTATTGATGACATGGATGTGGCAATGAGTTTCTTGGGCAATGCAGCGATGAATAAAATTATGGGTGCTGCCACTATCAATCAGAATGATGACCTTTCGATGCTTGATGTAACTGATTATCTTGAGGGTTTGGGGAGCGGAGAAGCCAATGAGAGCATTGAGGGAAATGATTGGTTCTACTTCAGGAGGGTCTGAGGGAGGGGTTATGTCAGTGGATTTAGGTGATTCAGACATAGAGGGAGTTTCTTCATCTTATTCCGAAATCTCCTTGGAGATGCCCATAAAAACATTTTGTTCTTTACACTTATGGCTCGGGAAATATTTGTCATCACAGTTATAACAAAGGCCTTTGAGTTGGCATTCAACCATTTCAGCCCAGGTCAATTTTTGGATCTTTAGTGGAGTAGAGGGAGTAGTGGGATTTATTGGTTTAGGGTGAGGGATGAAGGAGGGTTTGTGGTTTTGAGAAGACACAACCTGTTGTGATTCTTTATATCTTTTGGTAGCCTCCACCCAACTCTCAGGTTGAGCCATGAGGACATGGGCCCGAATGTCATCCTTGAGGTCGTGGATAAAACACTCTCGGAAAAGGCATTAGACATGCCCTCTGTTCTAAAATCTAGGTGCTCAAAGGCAACTATAAAGTCTTCCACTGTTCCTAATTGTTTCAGCTTTGTCAAATGGCCCAAATGGTTGGTGTCAGTGTCAAAGAGTTCATAAATCTATGCCACAAATTGTGTCCAAGCAATATACCCTTGACGAGAATTTTTTCTCCATTGCCACCATTGCCAACGTTCTTGATCTAGATGGAGAACACCATACTAGAGTTTGGCCAAGTCATATATAATGTTGTATAAAGATAAGTAATGTTCCATTTGGGTTACCCAACCAGTGGGGTCCGAGACATCAAATTTGGTCACATCCACCCGTGGAAGGCGTAGGGCACATTGAAAGTGATGGTTCTGCAAGGTATGGGAATGAGAGGAATGGTCACCTTTAGTATGTGGGGGTGAGGAAGAGGAAGGTTTATCTGTAGGGATATTCAGTTTGGTGCAGAGTGCCGAAAAGACTGATTCAAGCTGGGTGGTGAGGTCTTGTTTGATTTCGCCCATTGAGGACTGCATGGTTGTATTGATGGCGACGAAATTGGCACTGAGTTGTTTCACTTCTTGTTGGGTCTCAATGAGACCAGATTGCAAGGTGTTGAAGTGAGATTCCAAGTCTTGGCTACGAGTATGGGCCATGAGGATGGGGGAACTGAAAAGGGGCGGGCGGGGTAAATTTTCTTTTCTGAAAAAATGATATGGATGAATGTGATAAGGGAGAAGAGATGAATCCAATGGAATAGGTATGAAATAATGGTGAAGAGATGAATCCACTGTTCCTTATTTTTTTTTTATGGATTTAATCTATGGTTTGAAGAATACTGCAGAGAGGAGATGCCCAAATGCTTAACCAAAAAGAAATGTGTATTTACTTGGCAACCCGAACACAGTTGTGTGACAATAGATCTTGTCTGCTTTGATTTGTTTATGTTTCTGTCCCCAAGGGTTAGGCATTCAAGGGTTCTACAGACAAGGGTTTGCCCTGTGCTATAGCTCTCTGATATACATACAGGGTCCAATAGTAGTACTCGGTCCAATATCTCAGGGCACTAACTAAGGAGGATAGACCGTACCCTTAGCCGTACTACCCGACTACCCAGGTACTAGAGAGTATCTTCCTGAGTGTTGTTCTCGATGACACTATAGAAGTTAGGCGACCGATTAGTTTGTCTAAATAGGGCTTCAGGTAATTTAGGCTGATCCATACACAAGTGCTATCTTATGCACTACCACTCGAAGGGGTACCAACAGGGGTTACAAGGGTGGAAAACAAATGTGCGCTTAAGTACCACTTGTATTTCCTGCATGTATGAATCCCTCAGCTGTGGGTTTATGCATGTAATGACAGATCTCTGTGGCTTAAAGATGCCATAATAAGTCTCTACCCTGAATTTTTTTTTAACCCACACTTTATATTTAGGAAAGTGCTCTGATACCACTTGTAATATACCAGATATAAAATGTATGTAGAACAGAAATAAAATGCTAGTAATGGTAGAGTAAAAACAATATAACCAGAACATTCACCACAATAACACTGAAATGATATAAGAATAACAATAGAAATAACACTTTGAATCTGAAAGCAATGTTCACGGGCCTCTTCAAGGGGGAAAACTCCAGTTGAGTAGAGATCTATTACAATAATATCCAAGCTAGGGTTCTCATACCCTCAACTCCTATTTATACTAAAAAGAAGCATCTAGAGGAAGATCCTTCTAGAAGCGGAAGCTTCTATTAGGTATTCTTACATCTACCTTATTCTATTTTATTGAAAGGCCTTATTAATATTGACCTTTATTACATCCGAATATATTGTTCTACCTATGTGTGGGTTAGGACCCTAACAGTTTCGGTCTCTTTCATTCCAAGTAATCCTCATACAAAACCTTCATCATCTCTGACATGGTGAAGAAAGTTTTTCGAAACTCTTTCTCCTCATTAGAAAGTCCGTCTTCCGATGCCATCTTCTCACTTTGAGAAATTTTCTTTCTCAATCCAATCAATGGATTCTCTTAAAAAATATTTCCTTCACCATGATTCAAATTTTCTCCTGTAATCATGCAAACTCAAAAACCAAACGTCAACTATCTCTGATACCACTTGATCCAAAAAATATCTTTTAAATGACAATGGTTAAGTTATTTTGCATGAGTTAAAGTACCATTTAGGAAACTGATGAAATAGGAAGAATTATAGAATAAACATAGAATCTATGAGATAATATACAGATATGAACATAAGCATGAAGAACAACAAACCAGAAAACACCAAAGTGATAACGGAGTTCGACAATCTCGCCTATGTCTCTGGGCCTTTGTCTCAGTGGGTCAGGCTTTCTTGTTTCCATTCAAAGATTTAAAAGTACATCATAAAAATGAAAAAAAGGTTACAAACTAATATGGTCTAGTTCTGCCAGATCTCTAGAACCCAAAAAAACTGATGACACTAAAATCGGATGAACATAGCTCCCATAAATGGCCCACAAAGGTGCTCTCCTCAATGGCTTCCCTGCATAAAAATGGATTTGGCTTGGAAAATCTTCATCATGTACCTATTTTGAACCTCCCGCATGGATTCAATATCCTCTAGTTTATATAGTTCTGAAGTGGGTAAAAACCTCTCAACTTATCCCCAAAATCTGGCCTAAAAAAAGGCTCAAGATCCTCCAAAAAATGACCAAAATCCCCTCAAACTACTGAGAAAATCACTAAAAAATCATAATATAAAGAATAAAACCCACTTTTGGGCAATTAATTAGGGCGCAACCCCTTTTTCACTAGCTCCTGGTCACTTGGCACACTCTGTTAAGAACCAAATATCAATATAGCATAGAAAAACCTCAGAAAAAGTACTCAACGCCTTGAAAAAGAGATAATTTCAGATAATAAGCCTGTTCGAGGGGGCAACCTCCTTTTACCCCACTTAAATGTTCAAGTATAAGATGATTCAAAATGAAAATGTCTCCTTGGTATATATAGGAGACTAAGAGGTATAAGTACAACTAATGGCCTAAATCCGACATAAATAAGATAACATTACTAATATAATATGCCCCAATTAAGGGGTAATGAGCCAATATTAGGGCTTAACATGCCCCTCCCCTTGAGACAAGTGTTGTTTGCAACGCTTGAGTAACTATGGATGCTTCTGTATAAAATACTCATCTTCCCAGTGGAATCTTCAACCGATAGTTTCCTCCATTTAATGAGATACTCTGAAATTGATCTATTCCTCAACTGTCGAATTCTTGTGTCAGTGATGGCTTTAGGCTCCAATATGATTTTTCCTTCCTCGTCAAGTTTTGGAAATATAGTTTGAACTGGCATGTTTTTGCCTATAACCTTCTTTAAGCATGAAACATGGAAAACTAGGTGTACTCGTGAAGATGCAGGCACCTCCAATTTGTATGCCATAGTACCAATCTTTTGTAACACCTTATAAGGGCCATAGTAATTTGGTGATAATTTATTATCCTTCTTGGCTTTCTTGAGGGACATCTGTTTGTATGGTTGTAGTCTTAAAAACACCCAATCCCCTACTTCAATACTTCTTTCACTACAATGTTGATCTACTTGTTGTTTCATGCGATTATGTGCCATGGTTAGGTTTTCCTTTAAGATTTGGAGAACTTGTTGTTGATTCTCGATGTGATCTTCCACTGCTTGAACCTTAGATTTTTCTTTTAGAGAAGAAGTGATGGAAGGAGGGTGGTATCCATAAAGTGCCATAAATGGTGTCATTTTTTTTCTAGTATGAAAGGAAGTGTTATACCACCATTCTGCCAAGGGTAACCATTTGAACCATTGTGTTTGTTTATCAGAGACAAAGCAACGAAGGTAGCCTTCCAGACATTTGTTCACTATGTCGATTTTTCCATCAGATTGAGGATGATAGGATGAGCTATGAGCCAATTGAGTACCCAAACAAGAAAATAATTCTGTCCAAAAATGTCTAGTGAAGATGGGATCTCTGTCACTTACAATAATCTTTGGGCTGCCATGTAGCTTTTGAACTGTCTCCATGAATGCGGTGGCAAATGTACTAGCTTTGAAGGGATGAGAGAGTGCACAAAAGTGTGCGTACTTGGTCAGTCTATCAATAATCACCATGATGAAACTCTTTCCTTCAGACTTTGGTAACCCTGTGATGAAATCCATGGAAACCTCCTCCCAGCGCTGACTTGGGATGGATAATGGTTGTAAAAGACCTGGGGTCTTAATTGTTTCCACCTTATTTTGTTCGCAAACCAAACATTCTACCACAAAACTTTGAACATCAGTTTTAAGGCCATCCCCCAATAAATCCTTCTTGACTCTATGGTAGGTTTTCAAAAATCCCGAGTGCCCTCCTACTATAGAGGTGTGCAATTCCAATAGTACCTTTTGTTTGAGTTGGGAGTTCTTACATAAATATAAGCGATATTTGTACCATATTGAATCATTTTTCCATGTAAATGTATCTGATGCACTGGAATCCTGCTGCAACCTTTGAATGAGAGTCCACACTTTTTCGTCATTCTTCCATTCATCCATTGCTTCTATTATCCAATCAGGTTGGATGATTGAGATAGCATAGAGAAAGGCCTCAAAATCTTCATCCTTTCTTGAGAGTGCATCTGCCACAACATTTTGCTTCCCCTTTTTATATACGATTTAAAAATCATAACCCAATATCTTGGTTACCCATTTTTGTTGTTCTTCTGAAGATAGTCTTTGTTCCAAGAAGTATTTAAGACTATCATGATCTGTATTTAAGACTATCTTATGAAGGTGCTGCTATTCTTCCATAGTTCTGAACAAACTTGTGGTAGTAACTTGTCAAACCCCAAAATCCTCTAAGATTCTTCAATGTTTTGGGAATCGGCCAGTCCATCATGGCGTTAATCTTGTTAGGGTCTACCTTGACACCTTCATGAGATACAATATGACCCAAATACTCTACCTCCTTTACTCCAAAGAAACATTTGGATGGTTTGGCATATAGTTGTTTCTCCTTTAGTAGTTGTAGCACCTTGTCAACATGTCGCACATGATCCTCCCAAGACTTGCTATAGATTAGTATATCATCAAAAAATACTAACACAAATTTTTGAAGAAAGGGCTTGAAAATGGAATTCATCAACCCTTGGAATGTGGAAGGTGCATTTGTAAGGCCAAAAGGCGTGACCAAAAATTCATAATGGCCTTCATGAGTTTGGAATGCTATTTTTGGGATATCTTCTTCCTTCATTCTGATCTGATGATACCCTGAATGAAGATCCAATTTTGTGAAATATATTGTTCCATGTAGTTCATCTAACAATTTATCAATGACGAGAATGGAAAACTTATCTTTAATAGTGATCTTGTTGAGCTCTCTATAATCTAGACACATACGCCATGAGCTATCTTTCTTGAATACCATTACCACTGGTGCAGAGTAAGAACTTTGGCTAGTTCTAATAATGCCAGCCTCTAACATTTCTTCAACCATGTGCTCAATTTCACTCTTCTGGGCGTAAGGGTATCTGTATGGCCTGATGTTAGGAGGAACACTCCCAGGAATTAGGTGAATTTCATGATCATGATTTCGAGTGGGTGGAAGACCTTTGGGAATATCTTCAAAAACTTTGGAATGCTTATCAATGATCCTTTGGAGATCTTGAGGAATAGATGTCTTAGATGTTTGAATATCTAATGAGCATAGTTTTGCAATAACGCCTTGATTCCCCTTTTTCAATAATTTTGTCATGCCATTAGAGCTTATCACCTTACCAGGTTTCCCTGTGACACCTCTTAACTCAATTTCTTTTCCTTCCAATGAAAATTTCATGAAAAGTTCTTGAAACTTAAAAGCCACCATTCCTAATGATTGTAACCATTGGATTCCTAGTACAACATCTTCACCTCCCATGGGTATAGCAATCGTTGGATTATTCATTACATATTCCCTCATAGTAAGATTGATCTTATTGTATTTTCCTAAGCAATTGATAGTTCCTCCATCTGCAATCATTACTTGAAACTATGGCACTGGATATACAAAGCAATTGAGAGCTTTGGCTAATTTATAGTGAATGAAATTATGAGTACTGCTAGAATCAATTAGGACTATTACCTTTTTCTTTTTGATGTATCCTTGGATCTTGAGGGTTTGAGGAGTGCCAATTCTAGCCAAAGCATTACACGATATCATGGGAGTCAACTCTTCAGATGAAATTGCTTCTACGTTTTCATCTTGAGATGGTTCTTGTTCTTCTTCCTCTTCACAATCTATGTAGAATAATTTCTTCTCACCACACTTATGTCCCTTACTGTACTAGCTGTCACAATTAAAGAATAAACCTTTTTATTTTCTTTCCTCCAATTGTTGAGGTGTCAACCTTGTAGGTTGAGGTGTTTTAGAAGAAGGAGCATTGTTCTCTCTATAGATGTTAGGATTGGTTCTTCTAGTAGCCATAGCCATATTTTTACTTTCAACATTTCTTGCCACCTTAAATGCATTCTCCAATGATTTGGGTTCCCAA
>JASDQU010103699.1:338092-352553 GCA_032191745.1 Picea mariana
TGTAGGTTGAGGTGTTTTAGAAGAAGGAGCATTGTTCTCTCTATAGATGTTAGGATTGGTTCTTCTAGTAGCCATAGCCATATTTTTACTTTCAACATTTCTTGCCACCTTAAATGCATTCTCCAATGATTTGGGTTCCCAAAGGAGAACCTCATGTTGAATGTTATCCTTTAAATTTCCTATGAATACATCAATCAACTGCTCATCTGGAATATCGGTTACCTTTATATTCAATCTTTCAAAGTTCTCAATGTGCTCTGTAACTGAACCCTTTTGCTTGAGATTTATCAATTGGCTAAAGAAGGTATTGCTCCTTGTATCCTCATAGTGTGCTATTATTTCTTCCGTGAAAATTGTCCAAGTGATGAGTGATTTGCGAGAACAAAGCCATCGATACCATAGAAATTGATTAGGTTCTAAATATAAAGAATCAATTCGTACCTTTTGTGTATGTGGCACATTATGGAGATCAAATAATTTATCCATATGAAGTATCCATGTGATTGGGTCCTTGCCATCAAACTTCCTCATATCGATCTTAGGAACCTGGTTGGTCTTCAAACCAAAGTTGGAGTTTCTCCATTCTTGATTCACCTTCCTTGTGTCCTCATCATGAATTTCATGTGATGCATTTTCACTTTCAGGTGTCTTCTCTGTTACGAAGTTTTTCAATACTTCCATGATCTCCCCTTTTAAACCCTTCATCATCTCTTGTAGCTCATCTTTTGTTACTATCTTCTTTTGTAAATCATTTATGTCCCTACACATTTCTTCACCTTCATCAAGAGTCCAAGTAGGATTGTCTGGAGGCTTATTTGGTGTAGAAGTTCCCTTTTTGGGTGGCATGTTGGCCAAGTATCACTTTTGAACCTTGATTTTGAGGTGGTTCTGCTAGACAATCTTTCTTTTGTTGTATCTCCCAAGTTCCGGCCCTTTTGGGTATGAAAATTTATTTTATGTAGTTCTCTGATATTTCTTCTCTGCAATGCCACAGGTGTAATAAAAGTTGGATGTGCCAAGTGGAATTTACGCTAACTTCCCCACAACTTTCCGATTTTTGGCCTTTCTCGGAGATCTCACTTGTATAGAGTGCCCCACACAAAATAATTGATATACAATTCTAAAACTCACACCAAAAATACTATAGACTGTCCACAATCCAATGAAACTAGTCCCACTCAATTTGGATACTCTAGAAAGAAGTTATGATTGTTTTACCTAGAACACCTTCTTGAGACTACTCAAATACCCTATCTTACACAGGGTGTATCTACAAATTTGAGATGACATAGAAGCTGAACGTTTTACCACAGATATCTTACTAATTTCTATGAATATCCTCCAGAGTTCAGGGTTTGAAACATTACAATTTTTTTTTTTATAGCGAAAATTCTGCAATGGCTAAGTTCAGGATGATTCCAGAACCCTATCTTGTGTAGGTTGTATCTCCGAAAGTATAAGGCCTCAGGAGATGAATTTTGAACCCAACTTACTTTGATCCATCTACTAAATATCCTCCAAGTCGTTCCTTTTGAAACATTGTAGAAACAAAGTTATAGCAAAAATTCCAAGGTGTCTCAGATGTAGCAGTGAAACCCCAAGACCTTGAGCTCTGATTCCATATGTTAAGAACAAAATATCAATATAGCATAGAAAAACCTCAGAAAAAGTACTCAATGCCTTGAAAAAGAGATAATTTCAGATAATAATCCTCTTCGAGGGGGCAACCTCCTTTTACCCCACTTAAATGTTCAAGTACAAGATGATTCAAAATGAAAATGTCTCCTTGGTATATATAGGAGACTAGGAAGTATAATTACAACTAATGGCCTAAATCCGACATAAATAAAATAAAATTACTAATATAATATGCCCCAATTAAGGGGTAATGAGCCAATATTAGGGATTAAAACACTCCATGTGGCCAAGCGTTGAGTGTTGGGCACACTAGCCCCCTTGATTCCTGGCCCTCAGTCACTTTGGTTTCCATGTGCCCTTAGCTAGAAGCTCCACATGCTAACCCTACCAGAATAGCCCCTGGTCGCAAGCCTCTGATTACTCCCTTGGTCGGTGGGCTAGCCCGACTGACCGAGACTAACCACAAATCTTCGTGCTAGAGCCCGAGTCTATGGTGAAGTCACATGGTAAGTTCCATGCTAAGTATAGGACCCCGAGCTAATATCGCACCAATCGTTTAGGAGTTTAGGTCTGGTCATATTGCAATGGTCATATGCAAGGTCACTATTAAATTTGAACGTTTTTGCGACAAAGTAGAGACAAAGTTTCGTCGGCAGAGGGTCATTGTTGCGACCAAGATGATTTTTTTTTCCATTGGAATCTATTCGTTGGTCTAGCGGCCACACATGGATCTTCGTCGGTCTAGCAACCAGGAAAAGAAGCCTATTCACAATAGGGAAAAGTTCGGTTAGCGACGACTGTTAGTCGGTCAAACAACTAATATTAGTCGCAAGAGAGACCAAGACAAACCTAGCAAACTTAGTCAATAAACCACTATGAGTTAGTAGAATGACAAAGAGTAGTCGCTAGAGCGACCAAACCTGAAGTTAAAAAGGTCAAATGAAGGATGAAGTTTTCGACCAAATGGAAATACAAGAGACTAACATGTTAGCCGCTAGAGCGAAGAACATGTTAGTATAGTTTGCGACGAAATGGAAATACAAGAGATGAACATGTTAGTCGCTAGAGAGACGAACATGTTAGTCACTAGAGAGACGAACATGTTAGTCGCTAGAGCGACTAATGTTGGGGTTTTAAAAAAAAAAAAATCATGCCACTCACACATGAATAAGCACATGGGAGGTTTGCTACAGAAGCATACTTTCATTATGTACTTGAGAAACAATACAGAAGAGCAGAGCATAGTAGTATGACTATCTAGAGGTGATGAACACACATTCTTTCAAAATCATTCTGAAGGGAAACAATAGAGAAATATAATTTGGAAAATGCCCAAACCAAATGGAAGAAATAACCTCAAAGTTATGTGAACTTACAGATATGAGAGTAGTTTTGTCGGGGTAGAAAAATAAGTTCTATATTGTATTGACATAAAAAAGACAATTGTAATTAATATTGGTCAGCCAAAATTATTATGATAGAGTAAGCTGGTTGTATTTAAGGCTTATATTGAATTACACAGGCTTTAACTATCCATTCAAGAACTAGATTGAAGGGTTCCTACCCTTCTCATTCTTTGTTGTTTTAATTAACAGATTGCTTGTCCTTAATCCATATCCTTTATGTCGACAATATCCACCTCTTTTAGTGTTGGTTCACTTAGGGAGGCAGAATCTTTGAAGAAATTTTTTAATCTTTATTGTAGAGCCACTGGAATGGAACTAAATTTGATCAAGTCCTATAGAGTATACCAAGGCATGAGTATAATCTAAATCTTATTCTTGCAAAGTAATAACATTTATAGGTTCCACCATTCTACAGTTGATCTACAACTTATTGAGAAATAGATCATGGTCAATCCTAGCAAATCTACACTCCTTGCAAGAAAATCTAGAATAGTCAACACAATGGATCTAATATAGAATTACCAGTCTTATTTGTGTGCACACGAATATATCCAATAACTCCTCCATGATCTCGAAATATTGATTTTTATAGATTTTGTCCCTTTATAAATGACATATACATAGAAAATCTATAGATTCACTAGCATATCTTAACGATGAGCACCCTAATCCTTCTCTTTTCACACATGCCAATAATGCACATATAGATTTTTTTTTTCTAGTACAACTCACACAACTAATATTTTCCATCATGCATGTATTAGTGAGAGTTATCACATAGTGCATATGCATTAGGAATTTCCACCATGGATCCATCCGCAAAGGTCCTAATGCTCACAAAACAACCCCAATCTTATACTCCACTCACTCGATCTAGATATTCTTGATACTCCCCTTCACTTCTGAATACATGAATTTTTCTTAGCTTTTGCCAAAAAAAATTCATCTATCTACCATTGTGGCCTAAGGTTTTATACAAATTCTAGGGTTTTGAGGCCTAAGGTTTTAGACAAATTCTAGCGTTTTGAGCATGGGTATTGCCAAAAGAAGAAGAGATAAGCAACATTGGACATTCTGAAAGGTAAACATATAACAAATTGCAACCAATTCAAATATAGTTGTGAACAATGCCCATAACAGTATTGGATCCATCATGGAGCACAAAAGATTAATGCTATTTGCTTCTTCCCCTTGATTAAAACTGATCTGAAATTTTAAAAGATTTCTAAGCACCAAAAACATGAATAAGATGCAAAATTTCTAACTCTTTATACTGCCCAACTTACAAAATTAGTTAAGATATAATACATTTTCATGATATTTGATTTCAATCCTCACAAAAGAGGATTTGAGTTTGAGAGTAATTTAAAAATATTCCTAAGCACAAAAAACATGAATAAAATGTTGGTTTATTGAAGCTTTTTTTTCAAGATAATAAGAGTAGAATTTAGTAAGAATACTTGTAATTTTTGAAAATTATATCAGGGTAAATATGAAAACATACCACACCAACAACATGTAACACAATGCATCCATGAGCATCCATTGCAACTCATAGACAAGAATCTACTAATTAACTAAACTTTATTCACAAGTCATTGCCAAACTTTTCATGTTAACTGAAGGGTGCCTTGGGGTATTGTTGCTACTTCTAGGTAGGCTATCATTGTATGGAAGGAATGTGGAAAATTTGACAAGTTGTAATCGTAGATATGGCCATTTCCTACATATTTTACAACTCTGTATTGTTGGGTATTTTGATCAACACTGTGCTAGTGGTTTCCACCTAACAAATGTATATGAAGGTCGTTGGGTGCTACCATAACACCAAACAAAGGATTTACACCAATGAAGGGATTTAGAAGTTCAACTAAAGTGCATCCATATAATATTTTAAGTGAGTGAGTGTATTAACACCAATTAATGAATCCATTGTCAAGTAAATGGCCTCAACAAGTAAATGAATACCTAGATTTGATAGCTCATGAAAGGGGAGATATCCTAGGGTGAGCTAGTATGAACATAGGTCAACGCTAGGTAGGTTGGGGCTGCAAAAATAGCTTAGGAAAATCAAATGGTAGACAGTCTTGAGGAAGTTCTTCCTGAGAAACATAATTACAATTGTGTGCTTGTCACAGGTTCAACTATATCATTAGCTCAAGGAAATATTTAATACACAAGTGACCAAAAGAACAAACCCACACAAACACGGTGAAAACAACAATTGCAAGGTATACTTATATGGAACTTAGTATCTAAATCTAGTTATAAGGAACACGATCCAAGTTATTGGCTTTAGTCAGTTAATGCCCTAGATGAAAAATACAGAGTAATTGTGGAGACAACAAAACACAGTTACAATGGTACGTTGTTCTAGACATTGCAATAAATCAAATGATATATTAATCGACCCAAAACATCCAAGAATGGGGGTCTATGTCAGAGTGAATCTATATATAGCATTAAAATGGTGGCACTGTCTTTGTAATAGTTATGTTAGTTCTAAATTGAGTGCCAAGTTAGTAGCTTTAGTAGCTTTAGGGAGCTATAGATATTAGGTCTATATGTCTTGCGTTAGGCCACTAAGAGTCTAGTATTTCTAGGCTTAGTATGTAGGTTAGGTTTAGGGTAGGCCGAGGTATGTAGGGGTAGCCTTATAGGTTAAGTTAGGAGGTTTCGAACCTCCTTGGAGGAGAAAGAAGCATATGAAGAGGATGATGAACCTCAGGGTCACCACATTCAGTGTGTACTACATTGATTTAGACTAGCAATAGTGTTGGCTAGAGAGACATACCTTGGGGATTGTGCCCACCGCCATGCATCCTTAACAGTCGTGGAGTCAACATAACTTTGTCATGTTAAATTCAAATTTCCTAAGATAAATCATTGATCTCCACATTCATTACGAAATATCATGATAGTCATAAATAAATCAAAAATCACCTTAAACCAATCCTTAACAAGATCCATACCTTTGAGTGATGGGGTGCCTCCAATGTTGCTCCTCTCCATCTTGCAATTCATCACATGACTTAATTATATTTCATAATAGTAATTAAAGATGTAACAACCTCTACAAATTAATGATTAAAGATGAATACATGAATGAGCTTCTCTTCGTTTCGAGAATAAATTATTCTCTACTGAACAGAACCAACCACGTGAAGGTGGAAGATCTTTTGGCCCCTCCCCCCCTCTCACATCACTCTCATTTCCCCATACCCAATATATCTAGATTTTCCAGCTATAATTAGAAATGACAGTAACATTAAATGTAAGCGAAAAACATTCATCGCCATGTGCTAAAACAAAAAACATGAAAGCAAATAACATTCATGACATTTAGGAAAACAAAATACATTACATTGGACCAGAAATATATTGGATTTATATTAATAATAAAATTTCTAATCATTTGTTTTTCTTCTTCTTCTTCTTCTTGGTATCCATAAAAGCACAAATTAAGTCGTCATCATCATCATTTAACTGATCCCCCACAATTATTGGGCCTTATTGAAGTTTTGCATCATCAATACTCAACACCTCACGCCATGATAAACTTCTAGTATTTCGACGTGGAGGTTGAGGATGCGCATGGGCATCCACTGCTGCAACAACAAAAAAAATTCAAGTGATATTGTTATTCACTTTTCCTAGGGAAATTTAATTAATACAGATTTAATTACAATGTTTTATATTGGATTAGTCGGTGCAGTAGAAAAATTAGCTGGTGGTCACATTGTTGTTTTTGCGCTTGTTGATCTCTACTCTCAATCAACATCTACACGCTCTTCCATATGAAACAATATACATATTTAGTACAGAATATACCCTAAATATTAATACTCATTGAAAAATGGAAAAACATTAAAAATGCATGCATACCACTATGTAATGGTCCTTCGACAACAACACTTGAATCAATATGGGGGTCGGGATGTGGTTCATCGGGTACATCAGGAGCATTGGTAGCATTGTTACTCTCCTGCGAATGTGGAAAATACACACATTATTTTACATTTTAAATGAATAAAATATATATTTTACATTATAAATAATCAATGAGTAAAAACTAATCGACAAGTTTTTAATTTCATTTTATTTACCATGTCCTCCAGAGAGACACATGGCGATTTCCCCAAGCTTCTTTGTTGCACCACCACACCATCAAAACCCTGCGTGAACCTGACCTTTAGATATTCTTTTGTGTCTTGGTCGTTGAACAAATCCCCCTGCATTGAGCAATATCAAAATCATTAGTCAATAGCTGCAATGAATTACATATTTAGTGACTATGATTAAAAAAAGTAAAATGTTTAGGCACTTACAACCCGTGCCTTCAATCTCTCATAACCACCTTGGCCCAGTTTATGTTGGCCGTGTTTGTCTTGTCTTGCCTTTGTTGCCTTGGAGGTGTCTTGGAGTCTATGCAATATTTGAAATATGTTAGATGTTGATTGTTTTCATCGTAAAGTAAACAAAAGACCATCATAGTAAATTGAAAACACCTCTTACCTTCTAGGGCCAGGTGGTTTCTTCCCTTGTGCTTTCATCGCTAATTATCTTGCATCGAGAATAATTTCTTTCCACTCCCTCTCAGGGACAACCAAAGGGTGTTCACAATTGGGGTCTTGTACTAATTTATTCCTATACGCCTCTCTAACATGTTTCAAATGATTCCTGGTCCTTTTTAGGACTTCCAACTTATTGAACGAGTCACCAAAGTCGCCAACCAGTCTGGAGATAAGAAGGCTTTTCAGTTTGGAATCTTGTCGATTCCATCGTAGTCGAATGGCAGGCCCAAAAAGTTCTAATTCATAGTCATGCAAACTATTGTAGAACACATTGTTTCCTGTAAAACATTGTCATCATTAGTAATTGAAATCTCACTGATATGTGATTGTTTAAACAATTATATAATAGGAATCTCTATAGAGACATATATTAAATACCTGTTAGCTGTACTATTTTTAGAGGAACCATGTCGTGGTCGACCAAAAATGATACCGCAGTTGTTCCTGCGCTTTGGATACGTGTAGCACCAAGGTAAAAATCAACGGAAGAGTGATTAGTTCCATGATCATGATCACCACCTGCACGATCTGGCATGTGATGTGGGGGCGTGGCATCACCCCTAGAAGGCATAGAATCGGTGTCAGGCGGCACACTTAGGGTGGAAAATATCTTGGTGGCTATGTGGCCATGCGGGTTCACTGTTGTAGTCCCGCTGATGCTACCAGGACCTTCCCCTTCCCCTCTCGTCGATCTCACAAAATTCTACAATGAGAAATATGTGTTAATTGCATATATCAAATTACAAAATTTAAAACCAAAAATTGATATTGTTAGATGACATGACTTACCCCATAATTTGCTATCTTAATGCGTAATTCAGCTATCCTTTGGAAATCCTCAGCAGTTTCTATCCCAGCAGTGACCAAATCCCGGAATTACCTATTGGCCTTTCTTAGGGACAATTCTATTGTCTGCAAGGGGTTTCTAGAATCAAATATCTCTTCATCACTTATATATTCATCGTTTTCGGTCGATGCGGTGCTAGGAACGAGGCCTTTTCCCCGATCAATTCCTTTGCCATGCTCAAGGCCTTTGCCCCAATCACCACTCTAGCATAATTTCAAGAAGAATGTTAGTACGTGCAAGAAATAATGAAAAAAACAATATATGAAATAATGGAATATTGGCAAATATTATCAAATGAAACATTCACACATACAAATTAGAAAATATTTGGAAATGAAACATCGAGAAAAAATTAGCAGATGGAACATTCAGAAATAAAATAAAATTTCTTCACAAATGAAACATTCACAAATTAAGTAATCCCTTTTTAAGTTTTGGTATAATGGGTTTTGTAAAATTCGGGGTAAAATTCGCTGCAACTTGAAGTTCTTGGTATTCTATCTTGTGTGCTACCTCTTGGGAGTTGCGCTAGGCTGGGGAGGTGACTCTTTGATATCTCTTGGTCTATTTTTATGGTGATAAACTTGTAAACTCTTGAATTGATTCTTCTATAAGAAACGTTGTTGGGTTTTCTTCCAAGGTTGGTTTTCCTAGGATAACTTCTTGTGTTCTTGTGTCTATTGTGCATGGTTAATATTTATAGATCTTGTTATTTTTTTTGCATTGTAATAGTTAAGATTCTTGGTGTATAGTTATTCTATGATAACTGTGGCATGAAACAAAATTTTCATTGAAATTATAAAACAATAACTATCAGATCCGAGAATCAAAGAATTCAACAAGGATGTAGTAAGGTAGTTTCCATGAGAGCAAGTGATAAGTCGACTCTATCAAATGAACGTTTCCAAGCCATCTAGTGCAACATAAGGGCTTGCAATGGAGGTATGTATATACAACATTGATTTATGTTCTTGGAAAGGTGAGGAGGTCGGTAGAAGCATTGGATGTCTTTCATGTGATGTGTGTCCTTCAAAGCTAATAAAGTGGAATTTCTACATTGAGATCCTTGACTTGAAATTAATGTTGTGGTCTATAACGTTGTCTTAAATTCCCATGTTCCTTGTATGTAATTGAAAGGATCCTTTTGGGTGTTGCAACAAATGAGGCAAAGTGGGTCGAAAGTTTTTCCAAGATGATTTGAATGGGGCCAAAGGATGGCTTGAAGCCCAAACCATTAGAAAGGATGTGCATAACAAATTCAAGGGTGCAATCCAAATTCCAAGCAATATGGGATAACTTCATGAAGGTCAAGTATGGAAGAATTGGAGGAATTCGAACCTCTATTTTCATCACAAGGGATAATTTCCTTTAACCACAATATTTGAAATGATATAAGAGAGAAAGTGACCAGATGCAAGAGGGGGGGATTTCCCAGTTTATTGGAATGTAAAGGCCAATCCTTGGCCATCTTTGTTTGCAATCTTCACAATTGGTGGTTTCAAGGTTTGCTTCTATTGATGCGATTAACTCTGGGATCGATCAAATCTGGTCCTTCTCACCGAGATTGTCATATTGGAAACCTTTTATGTTTGCTTTTATGTTGTAGTTTGAAGACCATTCTAATGTAATAACTTACTTTGCATCCTTTTGAATGTATAGGTTTCTCAATTGAAACGGTCTCAAAGATGTTGACCATATAAACGAACTTTGTTATCAATTTGTTGAGTATTGTATGTGTTATTTTATGTCTTGTTTTAAATTTCAGTATTGTGATTCTTGGGGTAAGCAACCTCTCCCAACATTTCATTCATAACTTTTTCTACAAGAAGAAAAATCAAATTTTGTTGAAGATCCATATGAGGTATCGAAACTATATTTCCATCAGTATAAGAAAATTGTTTTATCATGGTCCATGGAGAAAGAAAATACATGTTGAAACTCAAGAGAGAGGTAACATCACTATGTTATAGAGTTTTGGTGCTTCTAGTGATTATATCTCCGAAACTAGGAAAAGATATTCTAACACCCCATTTTAGATAACATAAAAACTTTTCAAATGATTTATAATGTGCCCTCTAAAATGTATTGTAGATTCCATTGTAGTTGGTCAAAGTTAACATAAGAGGCACATGCTTCATTCTATCCATGAATTGGTGATATTATGGTTGGGCAACTGTAGGTAATATAAGAGAGGGATGGAATGAGGTAACCCAAGATTGTAATTGTTGACTGAAATTTTTTAGGTCATGCTATGCTTGTGTGAAGATACAAGAACACTTGATGTTAGAGGGATAAGTGTAGGGGAACGCAAAATATGCCTAGAAGTAAAATATTTTAGAAATAAAATAAAATTTCGTCACAAATGAAACATTCACAAATTAAGTAATCCCTTTTTAAGTTTGGGTATAATGGGTTTTGTACCGTATCAAAAGAAGACGTTTCTAGGTCAACTCGATTCAAATTGTAATTGACCAACATCTCTTCGCGTGCCATTATTGTTTTCACCACAAATACAAATATCCTATTGGGTTCCTTTCTTATCGTCCTAGGCCTTGTACTATTTTTAAGACCTGCAATATTCCCTGATGTCTTTGGCCTTCCATCAATATACATAGTCGCTCCTTTATTTTTATTATTTTCTTTCAGCTGTATATAATTTGCGACGAGTGCATATCTCCTCATACTAGGCATATATTGGACCAGCCTCAACCATACTCCATAAGTGTAACATGGTCCAACATACTCAAACAATTCAACTAATCTACCATATTTTACCTTTATGTTTTCCATGGAGAATAAACCAAGGCCATGGATGGATGACGGAACAATGCGATACATCCTCTCATTAACACAAAAGTCGGTGTCCAACTCTAGCAGTTCCTTGGGTACTCATTGTTTCAGTAGGTGTTTGTACCTCAAGAGAACCTCGATGTCACCTATGCTCTCATCGTCATAAGAGCATGATCTTCCTTCAACAAGAAAGAACTTCATGCGCCTACCAAACTTTCTTATGACCTTTTCACCTCTAGTTGATTTCGCCTTGTAACATGTGTTGGATATGTTTTCCCTTGTCCCTCTCGAAATTTCATCACTCGAGATGGATGATAGGTCTAATAGATACATATTTGGTTGTACCTACACTCCATCAAGGGAGAAGGAAACATTAGGCCAATGATATTCATATTGTTGTTCCTGAGTTTATACTTTAAGGCTCTAAAGTATACCGTCAAGGCATCTGAAAAAGACAGAGAGAGTTAAGGTGCAAAATATCAATTGTGAAGCATAAATCAGAGTTGATTGCTCAACTCCCTCTGTCTAGATTTCCACTGTTCTTGGATGTTGATATCTCTCTCGATAACTACCCATGAATGTTCTAACTCGATCCGAGTATTCCCTGTTTGTAGGATGGTATTAAATAAATTCAAAGCAATGCTAGTTTGATCTAGAAGGTCGGGTTCTAGGTTAGGCTGTCTATTATTGGGGACAATCATGAGGGGTAAAACTTTATTAAATCATAAAATGTTCAAAGATTTGTTACTTCTGTTTTGAAAGATAAAAAGAAAAAGGTGTTTTTTTTTTTTTTTAATTTATTTATTTAAAATGATAACACAACAACAGTAAAGGCCATTTCCTATACTTGAAATAACTAGAAGTGTTGAGGATGATGGAATAAGAAAAACGTAACGTTGTTGAAAATATGAGGCTTTTATCATGAAATAATATCATATCATAATAGAAGAAGGGAAGAAAAACAAAATTTCTAATGAAGTACAAAATGTAACCATCCAAATGACCTACAGGTCTTGAAACTGCTGATAGCAATCACAGAGGAAAATCTGTAAATGATTAGATAATCAAATAAATTTAAACTATAGTAGAAGTTTATGCTAAACTGTAGTTGCTCATCCATTAGAAAGACATGAAAATAAAGATGTTGAAAACAAAGTAAAAGGGACACATAACTTCAAGTTGAAAGAATTCAGAATCTCTTCTGCATTATCTTTATCGCTATAAATCAGAAAAAAAAACTTCTAATTACAATCGGCTCCAAAACAAAAATCCTTTTTCCAGTCTTGTGAAATTATATTTATACATGATCAACAAATTATTTTTCTGTTGGTGATTAACTAACTTCTGAAGGCCAACAGTTACATAAATGCACAATGTTGAACCCTTTACATTTCTATCTTTATTTTCTTCGTTATTTTGGTGATGAAAACTTTCAAAATAGTACTTTATTTCTTTGTTGATGAACTTCTTTCTTCTATTTTGAGAAATCGAATACATTTCCCCAGGAACTGCACTAGAACTCTAGGAGCCTCTGGAATATCTTTCGCCTCAAATAGGAAGAACTTTCTCTGTAATTTTGGTAGACGATCTTCAATTATCTTTCTTGTAAACTCAATGGTTTGTAACTTTAAATTCGGCTTCACCATCCATCTATTAATTTGTGTGACATCAATTACCTTTATTTGTGAGATTTCTATTTGAATTTTGTCCATATTCTCCTTGAAACTTAACTGATTCTTTCCAATGTTAATTTCTCCTAACAACCCAGGACAATCGTCTCTTCCAATGTTCAATGAAGCTTTGTCTAGAAGGTTGAAAATTTCTTGGCAATCATCATTAACTTCTTTGGTTATTCTCTTGTTTCCAGCAAGGTTTGCCTCCCATACCTTGAGTATTATATCCCCTTTAATCTGCTATGAAACATATAGCTTTTGAGTTTTTTCGACTTACTCTTTTGCTGAAAGAGATACTGCCTTTTGAAAAGTGGTTCTGGATACTTTTGCTTCTTTCTCTTTTAAGAGAATACTATCAAAGAATTTTCTTGCCTCCTAAAAGTAATTCTGAAAAATTTCTAGCTTAGAGATCACTCCTTGTTGCTCTTTTTCTATTTTTGCATGTATTTCCAACACCTGGGCTTGGAAAGTTTCCATCTCTACCACTTGATTTTGAATTGAATTTATTTTACTTTGTAATTGTTTATTCATTTCTTCCTGATGTAGGACCTGTCCTTGACTGAACTGTATCTTCAGGTTCGCTTCATTTAAGTTGGCTTTTAGTATTTGAATCTGTTGTAATTTCCAATTCGGAAAACACAATTACCATAAAAGAAAACAATACAAATGCAAGAAACAAAGGCACAATGATTTACGTGGTTCACCCAAAGGTTGGGCTACGTCCACCAAGCATAGGTATCGGTCTTCTTATTATTCAGCCAATGAAGATTACAGACGGATCTCAATCCTCACACTTCTCAGTCACGCTCTCAGCCTCTACGGGCATACAATTAGATAGAAAAATCCATATTCTAATTTAGATGGATTGGTTACAACCGACCCGGTTTATAGGATCTAAATTTCTATTCACGGGTGAGTTTGTTGTCACCGTTTTCAACAATCTCCACCTTAACAACAATTAACTTGATACCTTGCTCCAGCTTCTGTTCATCACCTTTTCTGCAAGCCAAGAGAAGCCAAGCACCATTGTAGCTTCTCTAACAGTACTGGTTTTGTGAACATGTCTGCACAGTTCTCTCTTGTATGCACTTTTTCAAGAGAGACTCCACCTTCATCGATGACCTGTCTTACAAAATGGTACTTGATAGGTATATGTTTTGTTTTACTATGATAGGCTGGATTCTTAGCCAAGTGAATAGCACTCTGACTATCAAAAAGTAATTTTACTTTGTCCTGTATCCTTCCAAACTCACCAAACAAACCTTTCAACCAAACTGCCTCTTTGCAAGCATGTGAAGCAGCTACATATCCTGCTTCTGTAGTGGATAAAGCAACAATGTTCTGTAGCTTTGACATCTAACTAATAGCTCCACCTGCAAGAGTAAATACATACCCTGAAGTCGATCTTCTTTTGTCTAGATCACCTGCAAAATCAGAATCAACATATCCACAAACTAACTCACAACCACTGCTATAGGTGATACAGTAATCACTTGTGCCCCTCAGATACCGAAGCACCCATTTCACTGCTGC